>VALG01010741.1:0-12989 GCA_009835305.1 Ipomoea purpurea
ATTACAAATTCTATAGTTCAGATTTAGAGTGATCAGTCTGGAACTCAATCAAATGTAAGATTTTAGTTGCATGGTTAAGGGTAACGAACTACTATTAACCTATCATAACTGTAGTGTACCTCTCCTCACCGCAAAATTAATAAGCAGTCGGGCGCATAAATATAAATTTATAATAATTAACAATGCAATTTGGATAAAAATAGGAGACAAATTACAAATAATGGCCATTAAAATCTATATTGAGAGAATAGCAATTAAGGTTCCATCAGAACTCCGAATAAGAGCTCCTAAATTAAATCCATTGTAACTAAGGGAAAAAAAATAGCAATTTAGCATTTTTAGTAAGTTCCACAAGTTTAGCAGATTAGGATGACATGTGTATATTATTAATATATAATATATAATAGTAAATATAATATAAAATATAATTAATTATATAATATATCATTATTATCACTACTAAGCCAATTGACCATTAAAAAAAAAACTAAAAGAATGAACTATTTAAAATATATTTATGGTATTGCGTTCTTATAGGGCACTTTCATAGCTGACATTATCTTTCTACAATTTTTTGAGTAATTATAAATATTAAATTTTATTTTTTAAAAAAAGATAAAATTGCAATCGATTTTGTAAGTTGTGGAGAATTCAAATATATCTAAAGGAATGGATTTCATGGGTCAATGTTAGTTTTTTTTTTCTTTAAGGGTCAAAATGCTTAAAAGAATATAACAATAAATTACCTCTTTTATATATAAGCGATTATTAATGATATTTCTACTCTACACATAATACAAAGTTTTTTTTTACTTGATGCGATAGTTTAATGCATAGTGTTCTTAAATTATTATTTAGAAAATTGGTAATTTTTGTTCTAAAATTATAATGAAATAAATCTTTAGGATTAAGTCGTTAATATTTGTTGATCGTACGCTCATTTAATCGTCCCTAAACTACTAATGTCGTTGTAAGTTTTTGTCATTTTTTCTAACCGGACGTGCTTCACATTAATCGTCCCTAAAGTTATAATTCGATGTTGATTGCTAAATTTCGTTCATAAATTTTGTTAAGAAAAAAGGGTGAAACTTGTAATGTTTGATTTAGCCTTAAGAACGAAGAGTGAAATGACCAACAAGTAATGGACAAATTATACAAGATATAACCTTTAAACTTACGATGTAATTGCAAATTTCCTCGTTTTAATTTTAAATCCAAACTATATTACAATTGACACATCGAGGTAGTGAAAAAACTAGTGATTTGTGTGGAGACATCTAGATTGTTATCAATATAAATCAAATCATTATAGCATTGACTATCGGTCACCTTATACGGTGGATTACTCGACATTAAAGGTAGCATTTATTAATCACTTAACAAGTTTGTTGAAAAAATGGAGAATTACTATGAGGAAAAGATTTATTGCAATTTCATGGGAAACAACTACTAGGAAAAACGTGAGAGTTAAAATTCAGGTGTCTTGGTTTACAATGAAATAAAAGATTTATGGAATTTCAATTCCAATGTTATGTAAATATATGGAATTGAAAGGGAATAAGTAGAAGTAGAAAGTTCAAATGTCCAATCAGTTGTTGTGGTATTAATATTTATGATTAAAAAAAGGGGTGTATTTTATCTCATCACTAATTTTATTTTCTTCTTAAAATCCTAGGAATTAAAATCCCAGAAGGGACATAGATTTTAATTCCATGAAAATGAGAAAATTGCAATTCCTTCCAACCAAACTAAAAAATTTTATGACCTTTGGAATTAGGTGGGAATAAGTGGAAAGGGAATTTAAATTTCTCTAATCAAACGTCCTGAAAAATTCATTTTTTGAAGATATATTATTTGAGTATTGAATTTTCATTATTTTGTATATGACAAATAATGAACATTTAGTAAATAAATAATGTATCTTTAGTAATATTAAAAATAAATATTTATTTTTGGTCCAATTTGTCATGTTTAAATCTTAATATGTCTTATAAAAAGAAGTAGAAGATGGGATATATCATTGTATAGTGGCGAATCATGGTTCAAAATGTGTGCAGTTTCTTTTAATGAAAAGAAATGACAGTCGTTAGTTCGTTATGTTCTACGATATGTTCATTTTTTTTACAATATTGTAATGAAATTACAGTATGTATAATGAATTAAATATAGCAGTCTACATATTGATCGAGTTTGTATTGTTAAATGAAATTGCAGTTGAATTAGAATGATATTTTAGTGGTGTTGTAATATAATGAATTACATGTGTATAAAATGAAACTGAATAACATGTCTCACATATTAAATGTATATTGTCGAATGAAACTGTAGTTTAATAGAAATGATACTTTAGTAGTACCGTAATGAAACTCCATTATTGTGTATAAATCTGAAACTGATAACAATTCTAACATACTATGCGTATATTGTGAAATGAAACTGTAGTTGAATTAGAATCATACATTATTAGTACTATAATGAAACTATAATGTATATAAAATGAAACTAAATAGTAGATCTCACATACTAAATGTTATTGCATTGTAAAATGAAATTGTAGTTTAATAAGAATGATACACCTTGTGTATGGAATGAAATCGAATAGCAGATCTCACATATTGAGTGTATATTGTCAAATGAAACTGTATTGAATTAGAATATATTTTAGTAGAAGTTTTTTGCACTTTTAGTCCCACGACTTATGATGTCACTAACAATTTTGATTCATGACTTTTTAAAATTTGTAGAATCGGTCCATGACTATGACTTTCTTAGCAAATGTGGTCATTCTGGTGCATTTTTCGTTCAATTTTTATCAAAAAATTTTACTCCTCATTTTTAACATGGGTAATATTGTCTTTTCCATCTCACAACTAATGACATAAATAAATAAATAATAATAAATAAATAATGTTTAGTGACAACCTTTCTAACGGAAATTAAAATGGGGAGGATGATGAATTTGACATATTAACGGAAAATGTGAGATGGAAAAGACAATATTACTCATGTTAAAATGGTGAGAAATTTTTCGGTAAAAATTGAATCGAAAATGTACTGAAATGACCAAATTGGCTAAGAAAGTCATAGTCGTGGATCAATTCTACAAGTTTCAAAAGTCGTGGATCAAAGTTGTTAGTGACACCATAGGTCGTGGGACCAAAAGTGCAAAAAACTCTTTTAGTGTGTGTAGTAATGAAACTACAATGTGTATAAAAGAAAAACTAAATAATTAGAGAGGTTCAATCGTTATACACTAGACCACGGCGCACAGTCACTGATGCGCCCCGCGCCTCCAAAACGTCGTTTTGGGAGGACGCGGTAAGGGAGTTGACATGATTATGTATCTTTGTTATACAATTATGTATAATATTTTTTTATGTACATTTTTTAGATAATTATGTATACATTTTTTTTATACAGTTATGTACACCCGAATCAGAAATTTTTTGTGTATTATGTTAAAAATTATGTTTATTATGTAATTATGTTAGATTTTTTTTTTTTTGAATGTTACTAGCTCTATTACATTGTAGTATCTGTTCCTATACTTTCTCAACCTACTGAAACACAAAGAGCCAATAACGCCTCCACTGAGGCTCGAACTCACAACCTTCCAAATGGAAGTCCAACCCGGATACCATTAGACCACATAGTCCTGGTATTATTATGTTAGATTATGTGTATTATCTTTTAAAAAAGAGTACGTGTATTTGTTATATAAATTAATGTGCATTCATGTATACAATTATTGTATTCTAGTATAACATTATGTACATTTTTGAACATGAGATTTTTTTAAGGAAAATTAACTGCCAAACACTGGGTATCAAAATTTCAAAATAAATAAATAAATAAATAAATAAGTTGAAACGACGTCATTTTGCATCTAAGCGCATAATGCAACGCACGTCGTGGTGCAGGATATAAATTGCCAGAGAGGTTACGTTGCTATATGGATCATAATAATTTGTAGTCTATCACTGTTAACGTGAAAAACTTCAAAGGCACTATTTTTTACCTGGTCCATGGCTGCTCTAATTGACCACGATCTATCCAATTAAACCGCAAAATATGTTGTGCAACCGTGTGCACACAGTTGCAAAAACGACATCGTTTTAACTAAAAACGCGCGTCTCACTTAAAAAAAATCAGGTTCGATTCCTGACAATAGCATTTTTTTGTGCATAATTTGAATTATATAATCCACAAATTCATAACTATATATCTACAGTGAATGAATAACACAAAATCCAGAATAAATGAACTAAATATCCACAATGAAATGAACTAAATATCCACAATGAATGAACCAAATATTCACAATGAATGAACTAAATATCCACAAATTCATAACTATATATCCACAATAATGTTGTTGAGGGGAATCGAAACTGAATTTGTTTAAATGAGACGCGCATTTTTAATCAAAACGCGTCGTTTTGCAACCGTGGTGCACACGATTGCACATCATAACTATTGACCACGATCTATCCAATTAAACATAGTGGGCCTAACTATACAAGATCCATCCCATCAAAGAACAATTGTTATACGATGGACCATGATATGAAAATGACTTGTTTCTTTAAATAAAGAAACGACAATCATTATATTTAACAAATCCCGTATTTTAGTGTGTTCAGAACAAAAAGAAATTACAGTGTATCAAAAATGAAACTGAATAACTTGTGTCACATATTGTGTTTATATTATAAAATGAAAATATATGTATAAAATGAAACTGAATAACATATCTCATATATTTAGTGCATATTGTATTATTGTCAAATGAAACTGTAGTTGAATTAAAATGATACTTTAGTTGTACTAAAATGAAATACAGTATGTATAAAAGAAACTGAATAACATGTGTCACATATTGAGTGTATATTGTCAAATGAAACTATAGTTATATCAAAATGATACATTAGTTGTGTTGTAATGAAACTACAGTGTATATAAAATGAAAGTATGAAACTGAAAAACAGTTTCACCTATTGAGTGTAGGATAGTTATGTTGTGCATCCGTATGCACCATGCCAAAACGACGTCGTTTTATTAAAAAATGCGCGTCTCTCCTTTAAAAAAAATTCAGGTTCGATTCCCAGCAACAACATTATATTGTTCATTCATTCTGGAATTTTAGTTCATAGACTATGGAATTATAGTTCATCGATTATGGAATTATAGTTCATCGATTATGGAATTGTAGTTCATCGATTCTGAAATTTTAGTTAATAGATTATGGAATTTTAGTTCATTCATTCTGGAATTTTTAGTTCATAGATTAGATTATGGAAATTATAGTTCATCGATTATGAATTTTTAGTTCAATATGTTTGTTGCTGGGAAATCGAACCTGATATTTTTTTTTTTTTTTGAGTTAATACCATTTTGGTCCTCCGACTATTTAGCTAATACACGATTTATCCTAAAGTATTAAAAGTACCGCAAATTTAGTCCTCTAAACTTTTAAAAATGGTAGCCCAAATGTGGTCCTCCATTAGAATTTGTCATTTATCCACCGTTATTTTGAAGGGCATAAGTGTCATTTTAGTTGATAAAGCACATTCCTTCTTTAAAATGAAGTGACAACCATGCTCCCAATAGAGTAGGCGCAAATTCTCATGGAGCGAAATAGAGACCAGTCCACCATGCTCAACACCTCCAATAGTATCTCTCTGATTGTCCATGCAGTGGTTCGATCGCTGGAGGGCCCCAACGACGTTAACCAAAGGAAGAAACAGGTTTGGACCAAGTAAATTGACTTCATTGACCTCAAAATAACGGTGGATAGACGACAATTGTAACAGGGGACCACATTGGGTGTGATTTTAAAAGTTAGAAGGACTAATTTGGTACTTTTAATACTTTGGGACTAAATCGAGTATTATGCTAATAGTCGGAAGGACAAAATGAGTATTAACTCTTTTTTTTTTAAGGAAAGACGCGTGTTTTATTAAAACGACGTCGTTTTTGCATCCGTATGCACCATGCATGGTGCATACGGATGCACAACATATTTGCCTTGAGTGTATATTGTCCAATGAAACCGTAGTAATTTAGTGGTATTGTAATAAGACTACAGTGTATATAAAATGAAATTCAATAACAGGTAAGTTATTGGGCGGCCCGCATTGACATCCTACTTTAGACCATTTTTTTGAAACTTGGTAAGTTATTGGGCTGGGGTTCCATGGGCACAGCCCGTAATCCGTATCACAACATTGCCCCGACTTCCCTGAAATGATTGCATTTTGCATTCCAGTTTCCAGCTTAACACCATGCTTAAAGCTCATGCTCCCCCAGGTTAGGCTTATCATCTTCAATTGAATTCACAGCCGCAATTTGATTCTTCTATTATTTATTTATTTGTGCCCATCATATTTTCCCCTAAGTAACAATATTTACAACACACTTGTATTAATGGAGCATATGAAGTAACTACAAGTGTCGAATCATTTACTGCTGACAACCACCTATTCTTACCCTTTGCATTTTCAGATCAATACTGCTTCTTTATGAGACAATTTAGTATAGCTTTATGGAGTACAGACGTGTTTACACAATTCCAATGTGTATTGATGTGCATTTTTTTCCCCTGAATTTTCCTGATTTTTCCTGATTTTGGAATGTGTTTCTTTGGAGTCAGTAGACTTTCTAGCAAAGTGATGGATACTCAAAATATGGAATTTTCCTAGTAGCTTGCTATGTTTTGGGACAGGAGATGTAAATGGTGTTTTTTTAAGTTTTAATTAAGCTTTAGTAATGACATCTATAGGGCCCATATGTTAAAGAGTCTTATTCTCATCTTCTGTGGATTAACTGTGTATGATAAACTATAAGCACATCATTGGTGGAAGATTCAACAAGTTTTTATTCTTTTCTGAATACTTGCCTCTACTTTTACTTGAGATTTCTTGGAGCTGTTTTACCATTGATTTGTTCCAATTTGAGAAACAATCTCTTGATTTGACTAGATTTTGTGTTGATTCTTCTTTGTAAGACTAAACTTGTGACCATTCATGACTGTCACAGCGGGAAGAATTGTAGCTCTCAATCTTATTTCCTATGCATTTCTTGCTTCTGCTTCTTTTGTCTTCTATAAAACTCTATTCTATCTTTATTAGTAATTTAGATTACATTTTCCACTTTTACTTTCCAACTTAGCAAGTAGCATATTGTGACATTGCAGAATTAATTGATGATATAAGTTAGTTTACTTGTCATTACCAATTTAATATTATTTTAATTTTAATGTTTTTTTGAACCGTTTTGTATTTGAACTGTTTGGATTTTTAGAGATGTAAATTACTTTTCAACTTCATTGAATAAAAATTTCAGTGTCTGTCATTGAATTTAGTTAGCCATTAGAGTGGATTGTGAGTCCAATTTTACCATCACAACTTGTGTATGAATGTTGGGTGCTATTTACATCTCATGAATTTAGCATCCTAAAATTTCTCCATTTTTTTAAGAATATGACCTACCTGTTTAATTCTTCAAACTCTTGATTTACACCTCAAAATTTAAAAAATTTAGATTGATTTTATTTTTAGGACTATAGAAAGTGGTGCCCCTAGTAGAGTAGCTGGTTTATTGACCATAGAGGAGATAGAGAGCGTGGGTGTAGGTTTACAGCAGAGTTGAAGGAAGCTGTGAAGCTGCCACTGCACACTTGCACACATATGTTACTCTACTGGCCTACTGTATCCATGGGCATGATGGCAACCATGACCACTATCACAATGGCATCAACATTCTATTACCACCGGCAGTTCCAGTTTCTATCCCATCCAACTCAACTCTACTCTCCCCAGTAAGCAGCATCTATTATCTATCTCTCTATATTCTGCAATTTAATTTGATTCAAACAATCAAAATTCATTGTAATAGGACTTTTTTTTTTTTTTTTTTTTTTTTTTTGGGTACAAATGCCTTTTTACAGCTTTTGGAGCTAAATCAGCACAAGCGCATTGTTGTACGACCAATGTCAAGTTACCGATTTTATGCAGTTAAGGGTAAACACCAAGGTGTATGTTATGTAGAAACAGTTCCATTGAGTTTTTAGTTTTGGATTGTTACATGTTATTAGACTACTAGATTGTAAAGCAATTCCTTTGATGCTTTTGTAGGGGTAGCACGATTAGCATTGGGGATACATTAGATCCAGAAATTCGAGCTGTTCTTGAACTTGCAACAGATTCTGAGTTGTATGAACTTGAAAGGATTCTATTTGGCCAAGGTTCTTTTTCAACTTCTCATCTTATACTGTTGGTTTATGCCCTACATTCACATAGCTTATCAATGATAAATTATAACCATCTTGTGACATGTGTACTAGTATAAGATACCTTTCTTGCTTATACCTTATTAATTTTTAACAAATAATTAATTGGCTCATGTTTCAGTTGTTGCAAGTATTGATATAACTAACAATATTAGTAGTACTACAGATGGATTTAGTTCAACATTCATGCATCAAATATTGCAGTGCTTATAGGACTACATTTTTTTTGTGGGGAAATTTTGATAGCTAATATCTCTAATTATACAAAATTCATTTGTTTTGTAATTTTTAAAAATTAATTATTAGACAGTCACCTAAATAATTCTAAAAGTTTTTCTATTGTGTTATGGTTCAGTTACTTGAGTCCATTGTTGAAGTCAATAAACAAAGAGAGCAGATGTTGATTTTGCTATGATTGAGGAAGACTTGGAGAAGAGGGAGAATTTATGTCCATGCTTGAGTCGAGATTTCTATACCTCGCTGCTGATGCTCGATCTACTTTGAGTTTGCCTTTTTCTTAGTCTTGATGTCGTGAGATAGTTCCATGATGCATTTACAATTGGTCATTATTTTATCAATTTCATAATTATTAAGTAATTTTATTAGAGGCATCTAGGGAGCGCAACCCTTGTTAAGAAGTGTATATACCCATAAAAGTTATGAAGCGGTTATACAAAATTGAGGAGAAACAAGATTTGTTAGAGCTATTATTATTTTAAATTTAAATTCTCATTAGCCCATTGTTTAAGCAACTTCTTGAGATCAAAGAGTCATTACAAATGTAGTTTAAAGTAGTAAAATTTGAGAATTTATTTAGCAGATTCTATAACAAATAAAAGAACTCTCTCTCCTGTTTTTCTACACACTTCTATGCTTATCTTTTATCTTTATTTTCCTTTATTTATTTATGGAAAATTGTAAAACATATAATATCAATTATCAATGTCACCCTGAATTATGAGTGGTGTAAAAACGTTGGCCCTCAATTATCAAAACAGTGCACATATAGCCCATCCCGTAACGGACATGTGGTTCCCCGTTAATGTACGACACCGTTAAAGTCGGAGTAAATATTTAATTTAGTTGATTTTTCCCTCCCTCGATTCGAAGTACCAGCGATGGACAGCGTTGGGAACTACAGGTCCGTTACGGAGGGGCTATATGTGCACCATTTTGATAATTGAGGGGCAACATTTACACACTCATAATTCAGGGGTGACATTGATAATTGACATATTATAGGAGGGCATTTTTTACAATTTTCCTTTTATTTATTATTTATTTTGTAATTCCAGATTTATCTATCAATCACATAGAGCTTAGCTGTGAATTATTAATCCTAACTAAATCAAGTGTTGATTCAGCCTTCATCAAAGAACTATTGTTGAAACAAATTAGAATTTTTTTTGATATATAAGTAAATTATATAAAAGCACCAAGCAGTGCATCCCAAGTACATGTAGATGCACCAAGTCACCAACAAAAATGCCCATAGAGTAATCAGCCAAAATGCGTAATCCATCCTAATATGTTTTTACTGCTTTGATTACAAAGAATCCAAATTATTTATACCACAAAATGAAAGATTTATACCTGGTTAAATGTAAAAAAAAAAAAAAAAAAAAAAAAGGTGAAGCCGCCCTGACAATTTTATCTAAGCTTGATGTAAATAGTGATCCACCACTAGTGAGTGATTATGTTATGAACTTTGTTTGATATAATCATCATTCTTTATTAGGGGTCGAAGACCATCATATAGGGATGTATTGCTTAATGTAAGAAAAAATTAAATATACGTTGTTCAACCAAACTTGTCTGCTGAAGACTTGGAAGCAGATTTTTCTTCATCTATTACAGGAATATTCGAGGTAATCCTTCTACTGTCTCTCTTGAGAAACTTTAACAATGGATAAAGTGAGGCTATTGTTTGTTTCTGTTGAAAACCAAAGGGTTATGTCCGTCATTAGGTTGTATGTTACAAAAAGTTCTGTTTATGAATAGTGTATTAAATTTTAATATACAGTTACTATATATATAAAAATATATATTATAATATATATATATAGATATATATATAGGCTATATGTATATTATAGGGAAGGGCCAGCCGCAAGGAGGGCCTCTTCCGTGAGAGTTGACGCCACATAGCATTTATAGACGCACTTTAGTACACAACACACGCACTTTAAGCACAAAACAAAAACACTTCAGAACACAAACTCACGCACGTAAAGCACAAAACTCACGCATGTTAAGCACAAGCCTCACACACCTTAAGCACAGAACTCAAGCACATTTTAAGTTTCAACAACTACTCACATTAAATACAAATCCACGCACGTTAAGCACAAAAATCACGCATTAAGCCAAAACTCACCACTTAAGTTTCAACAACAACTCACATTTAAGCACAAACCCACGCACATTAAGCTACAAACCCACGCCACATTTAAGCACAAACCTCACGCACACATTAAGGCACAAGACTCACGCATTGAAGTACAAAACTGACGCACGTTAACACCGCACAATCGCATGAAACACTTAAATGCACTCGAACTTAATTCTATATATATATATATACTAATATATATATATATTATATATATATATATTATATTAATATATAAGTATATACTATGTTTCTTCATTAGAAACATAGAATCTACTAATATATTGTAATCTTTCAGTCTTATATACATTTATATTCTTCATCTTTGCTTCTGCCTAACTGGCAGGTGGTTGTTATTCTCCACCTGCCAGGCCTTCTGTTACTGTGACATCTTTTTGGTTTTTGGATAAATTTGTGACTTTTCATGTTGAATTATTTGGAACCTGCCACAGTTCAATGGATAGGGCGAATGACCCCCGATGAGAATGAGAGTCTAGAATTTGGGCTTAGTCAATGGAAGATTCAGGCTGATGCTGCTTTAAAAGGAGGGCAAGGGCAGCTTGGCACAATGATACTAAGGGTTTATTTTCTTTTCATTTGCCATTTGATTTTCTCATGCCCATGTCTGGTTTTATGTAATGTACTTTTTATGATTTAGGGCGTGGGATGCTAACATTAGGGGAATCTACAAATTGGTAAAAAATGATTCCATGTGAATGCTGTACTTCTTTCCATTTTCTGCTCTCTTTCGTCTGACCCTCCTGGGATTTTCCTTGCTATGGTAGTTAACTAAGAGATTATTTGGAAAATGTATGGTGGAAGTTGCCAAATATGGGGTGCAAAAGGAACTCCTCAAGAAGGTACATATTATTGGTCTAGTGATGATATTATCTGGTATTACATATCTTTGGTTCAGTTTTCTATACATTCCCAAGTATTCAATTTTGAATTTTGATGCAACTTACTGTGCTCTTGGTTTAGTAGTATGTTCTCTTTGTTGGGTGTATATGCTATTGTGCATTCAATTAGATAGTGTTCTGTGACCACTTCTGATTCAGTTTTGTTTTGCTATGATTGATAACCAGATGTTGCTCATATGCAAAAAATAATTTTTAGTTGATTATATCTCAGAAAATTTAAGGGTCTTTTTAGTGACAATGTTATTTATTTATTATTATTTTAATTTCATCCCCTGTAACTTTTCTTTGTTTGTTGAAAAACGAGAAAAAGCATGTCTAGTTCAATTACTTAGTTTATAAATATAAAATTATTTGAATTTGATTTCTTTTTATAAAAGTACTTCTATGAGTGGTCAAATAAAATTTTTGTTGAGCAGTGGAGGTGGTGGGAGGGTATGTAGGTGGGGCTAGTGGGTCGCAAATTATATCGTGCACCGCGGTGCATGATCGATCATGCACTGCGCATCAAAACGACGTCGTTTTGTTTAACGAAAAGAAACAGAATTTTCGCAAAAAATAACTCTGTTCTTCAGTTTCATTTTGTATACATTGCAGTTTTCAGTTCAACACAACTACAGTTTCATTCAATATTTATACATTCAAATATGTGAAAATGTTATTTAATTTATTTTATATACATTATAGTTTCATTAAAACACAACTACATGCTCATTTCAAATAATTACAGCTTCATTGTACAATATACACTCAAATATGTGAAATGTTATTCAATTTCATTTTATATATACTGTAGTTTCATTTCACTACAACTACAGTATCATTTTGATATAACTGCAGTTTCATTTGATAATATAAAAATAATACATGAGACAGTGTCGGTTTAGACACACTATAGTGTCACTCCGTTATAACGGGCGGTGCACGATATAACGACTGCTAGTGGGTGTGAGAGGTACGTCACTCAACCGGGCTATAATGCACATGGGACTGAATCCAATTGATTACCACTGGTAGACAACAACATCATGTGTATAATCTAAGATTTGGCCAAAGTCACTTTCAACTGGGGCTAATCAATTAGCTTGAATCTAACCCATTTAACCTTTTATAACATCGTGTCCAAACCTGTTTCTTCCTTTGGTTAACGTCGTTGGATGGCCCTCAGCGATCGAACACTGCATGACAATCAGAGATACTGATTGAGGTTGTTTGAGCATGGTGATTGGTCTCTGACTTCGCTCCATGAGTGCGGCTTATTCTATTGGGAAGCATGTGTCACTTCATTTAAGGACACAGGAATGTGCTTTATCAACTAAATATGACACTTTATGCCCTTCCAAAATAAACGGATGGATAAATGACAATTTTCTTAATGAGGATCCACAAT
>VALG01010746.1:0-13110 GCA_009835305.1 Ipomoea purpurea
TCGTCACATCACCATCTTTTGTATGATTGAAAAGTCTTCAAGTACCTGAAGATCCTTTTCGTATCAGCATAATACAAAAATTGATACATAAACACCCAAACATTGATACAATCATAATCAACTTTCAAGGGTTAAGTTGTTGCAATCAGAATTTTTTGGGTTATAGAGAAAGAAACTATGTATGCAATGCAATGTTGATAGTGCCATTTCAGAGCCAAAACGGGTGTTATTATAAAAGATAATGAACTTCTAAAATAGTCTAAATGACTTCTCTGACTTATATAACCTAATAATGGTGTATTAAGAGCCAAACATTTCTTCGATTATTTACCATTGGCGTGTGAATCTTTGGTGCCTCATCATTTTGATGACTCGATACATTGCTCCCGGGACTGTAGAGATTTTGACCTATTACTGCAAATGGAGACCTTAGCATCTGATTCGTTGCATCACAACTCACGAGTGGTTTTTCCCCGTTGCTAAAACTTTCTAGGGGATCTGGAATGACTCCTCTTAAACGCCAAAACCAACGTTATTTACTGGAGTGTGATCATATAGAGTTGAAGCACACTAAACGAATTTCACCTTTGCTTCTTAAGGGCACTGCAGATTCTGAAATACTGTTGAGCTAACTTGAAATAACCCTCCGATCCTATTAATGGATGATTACTGTTTCTTTTGCTATACCGATTCTTCACAGCATTTCAGTTCTGCAGAAAGATCAGACAAACCATCCTTCGCGATTTCTGTCCATCTGTTACCAAAAATCCTCTGTGCCATATATAATTAATAATAAACGTTAATAATATGTATGTAGTTAGTTGGTAACCAAGAAATTTTTGATTCGATCCATACATTAGCATCATCGCATTCATCATCTGAAGGTATAGACTCTTCTAATGTCTACATGGTGATTCATCATATCAGTCCACAAAATTTGATCAATATTATGAAAAACAGAATGCAAATTAAGAAAATGAAATGAGATATTATGAAGCTAAGGATGATAAGGCTAAACACATGTAAAGAAAATTATACTACGCAGCTTCTAACTAAAAATAGCTTCAATTCTAACTCAAAAGCATTGGATCGCATCTTTGTTCTACGTTGGAGATCTCGCAGAATACAACGAAGGACAACACTGCTGGAACTCAATTGACTTCAAACATATAGTATGTTTATGAGTAAGAGGATTTTTTTCAAACATAACAAAATCTTAGGACTAAGCGCTGAAGCATACGAAATGAATTTTTATCAACTCTCCATTGCTTGAGCGTTTTATCTTCAAGAAGCAAGAATTGTAAGCTATGAATCCACTTGCTTCCACTTCCCATACTTTCCCATGAAGACTTTTTTCAACTTGAGAACTCCAAGATAAGGTAACATGCCAATTACCATTAATCCTCTCGAAAGGTAAAAGGCCATCAAGCTCAACTCCCTAGTTTGTGAAGGGAAGGTTAGATGGAGGAGATAGTAAAGAACGATCATGCATAGGTGGAGGGCCAAGAGATTTTTGGGTAGTGGGAAGGGTTGATTATTATAAATTTCATTGATCTCGTTGTTGGAAGTCACGCTAATACAATATTCGGAAGCTACGGCACTTAAAATCCCGGAGGCACGCGCCACTTAAATCCCGGAGGCTACGCTATTTGAATTTCGGAGGCACTTCAATAGATAAATGTCAGTGAAGAATCAGAGGACTAGACAGAGTTCTGTACCTGCATTGAATTATACACACGCTGTACATGGAATTTTTGTTAATATATACAAATTTTACTTTTTTGTGTTTACAGGAGTATCAAACGATAACACTCGTAGTGCTAAGTAAATTTTGCTTGAAAGCAAAAACAAATTTGTTGATAAATTTATTCTTTATAAGATATTGGTGGGAAACAACTTAATTGTGGAATTAAGGTGGTTAGAAATGATCGATGTGGTGAATATGAAACATCTATTGGTGATTTCTGCGTAAGCGTTGGTATCGTACTCGAGCGTACGACACGATATTCACCTCAATTGATCGGTGTTGCCGAACATGAATATCAAGACGTTGATAAGTTCGGGCTTACTACTACTACTACTACTACTACTACTGCTACTACTGCTACTCATGCTGCTGCTGCTGCTGCTGCTACTACTACTACTGCTGCTGCTGCTACTACTACTACTACTGTTTCATCTTGGCAGCTTCTGTTTTCTTCCCTTTCCCTTAAGTGCCTAGCTTCTTGGTTTTCAAATTCATATTAGTTAATTGCATACAAGATTATAATTCCTTTAACTTCAAGTCTGTTGAATCGTTTGTGATGTTAATAATGCTTAAAGCTTTTAAGTATTGATTGTTAATTGGTTTCGGCAGCGTAATCAACGTGATATTTCTTCTCTTATTAATTTAATCAATTGTTGGCATTTTGTTTATGAGTTTATGTTTAATTCACCTTTGTCATTTTATTAGCATAATTGAATTGTTGTTGCACTCCATTTAGAATTTCAGTTTGGTAATTGGTTAGTGATTAGGGTAGTTGATTCATGTTCCTAGTCTTTATTTCTTGCTATTTCCTTACGTCAATTGTCTTTCCTGCCTTGTTTTTACCTGCATTATTTAATTGTTAATTTGATATTCTGGCTTTTGTTAATTCAATTCTTTTCGCTTCTTGAATTCCAATTACTTTGCATTTGATTCTTAATTAATTTTGAACTTGAAAGAGTAAGTTAATTGTTTTAAATCGTTAAGTTGCATTGTTACAATTCCTGTGGGATCGGCCCTTGCTTTTGCACACTACCACTACAATTGACTCGTGCACTTGCGGGGACTATATTAAAAATTGTCCATCAGGGGTGTCTTGCCAAAAGGGTTATTGGTTCTTAGTACACGAGTCCTATGGTATGGACGTACATAAGAACACGTTAACTAGAAATTCATCGTTCTATAAAGATGTTTTTTTGTGAAGGTCTAATGACAGACCTAGCACGTTTAAATGAACATTCGACGTAGCTAGAAATAGAGGGTCTGAAAGAGATCCCGAGCTCGAATAGAGACGTAGCAAGCGAGCTAGGATTGAAAAATCCTTTGGTCCAGCTTTTCTGACGTACATGTTAGAGTGTGATGCGCATATTCTAACTTGTTTACTAGAAAATGAACCGGATTTTCTAACGTACACGTTAGAGTGTGATGGCATATTCTAACTTGTTTACTAGAAAATGAACCGGATTTTCTAACAAGTTTGTTAGAAAACGAGCCTCGAACGTATGTAGAAATTGTGACTTCTACGGATGGACCAATATGAGAAGAGGCTACAAAAGGTGAAGTAGATTCTATCTTAGAGAATCATACTTGTAATTAGTTGTTCTTCCTTCGGGTTGTAAAACCTTTGGATCTTATTGGACCACGTGTCGGAAGATAAAACCGGTTGGTTTCATTGAAGTACAAGGCCGAACTTGTAATTGAAGATTACATGAAACGCGAGTACCACAGTTACATCGATGTGTATTCTCTCATGATGAGAATAAAATCCATTTGATACTTTCCATAGCCGCTTAGCGGGACTTGGAAGTTCATCAAATGGATGTGAAAAATCACTTTCTTAATAGACATGGAACGACCTGGGGGTTTTGTGGTTCCGCGCTATAGAAAGAAAGTGTGTGATTGGTGAAATCATTGTATGATTTGAAACAATTGCCTAAGAATTTGCACATGAAGTTTGATCATGCAATGATAACCAACAAGTTTAGTATAAACGGAAGTGACAAGTGTGTCTACGTAATGCATACGATAGACGGTGATATCACTATTTGTTTATACACGATAAACTCATCGTGGGTAGTAACGATCAAATTATAAAATCTAATAGGAACATATTAAATTTGAGATTTGACATGAAGGGCATGGGTTTGGCGGATCTAATCCTCCAGATTAAAATCATGAGAAGACCGGATGGTATGTGGTAAGCCAATCTCATTGTGTTGTTTGAATCCTTGCAAAAGATGATAATCAAGTGGCTTGGACACCGTTAGATACTAACGTACAACTAGCCAATAATCACGGAGATTGTATTTCTCACGGAGAATACATTCAGATTATTGGTGGTTTAATTGTATCTGATGGGTTGTACTAGGCCGGATGTTGCCTTTGCGGTAAACTTTGTAGTTATACGAGTAACCTCAGTGATATGCACTGGAAGGCAATAGTGAGAGTTATGTGATACTTAAGGTATGCTCATAACTTTGGATTGCACTACGTGTGATATCCAGTTGTACTTGAAGAGTATAACACGTTAATAGGATATCAAACGTTAAGTCCATGTGTAACACCCCCAATTTTCAGCATAATTTAAAACCATTAAGGCTTATGAAATAAAGATAAAGCTATCATTAATACAAAAAACAGAGCGGAAGCTAAACATAAGTATTGGGGTGCTATGCTACATCTAAGCTTGAGAACCTAGATGCATAGACTAAAACTGACTAAACAAAGTGTAAATCGTATTCATTATCCAAATATAAGCATAGCTCACAGGCCATCTAACCAAAGCTAACTACTGTCTAACTAGGAACCGCAACTCCAACTAGCGCGCTCACGAGCCAACTAATCAGTACCTGAAAAATATGCGGTGTAGCAACCATTATCGAATAATCTAAGTAACCCACTTCCACGCGTTGAGTACAATACATATAGATATAAGAAACCATTTTGAGACTTGGAATACATAGATATAGTCCTAACAAACTCTAGCTTTAAAACCAGGAATAAAACTCAAGACACATCAACATGCTTACACAACAAGACACATAAAGACTTAAGCATGCAAACTACGGCCACAAGACAAGACAATCATAAAACTCAACAATAAAAACAACAAACACAAACATGTCCATGTTCCAACCTTATACCAAGTTCAAACATTTACGCCCTCTCCAACCTTATAACAGTTCCAACCTGTATCTCCAGGCCACCCTACACACCATATCCTTATCCCCGAAGCACCGCATGCAAGTATGGGGTCACATGCAAAGACACGACTCTCAATTCACATTATGGCACTGTAAACCCCCAAATTTTACCGATATTTTAAAAAGTTAAATAAGAGTTAGACAGTCTAATCATTAATCATTAAATAAAGCGGAAGCTAAACATAATTCGGGTAGTGATATGCCACACCTACCAAAAGATAGGTGCACAGGCTACAACTAAAAACCATTGTCAAATGTCTACGGCTCACAGGCAAACAGTATACTACAGCAAAACGAGAGCTACACTAACTATGTTCCACACATCTAGCGCGCTCTTCACTACAAGAAAAATCCATGATTGTGCGACGGAAAAAATTCCGTCGCGAAAAACGCGAAATTCCGTTGCAAATCACATTTTGCGACGAAATTTTTCATTTTCGCGACAAAATCCATTCCGTAGTCTTGCTTGTCGAATTTCATTTCATGACGGAAATAATTTGTCGCGAACGGTGGCGACAGAAAATGGTGACAAAATTTTCCGTTGCGAAGTAGGTGACGGAAATCATTCCGTCGCGAGTCCGACATAATTTTGGTGACGGGAAAAAATGTTCTTTCAGTCGCCATCACATGGAAAAAATATTCTGTCGCAAAACTCATATTCCGTTGCATATTTCATTCGTCGGAAATATAATGACAGAAATAATTATTGTCGTGATTCGCTGTCGCTAACCTTTCCGTTGCAAATTTTGTATTCCGTCATAAAATTCCATCGTAAAATAACAACGAAACAAATTGTCATCGCAATTTTGTCGCTAACTTTTTGGTCGCAAATTTTGTCTCTTCGTCTCAAATGTTTGTCAAATAAATAAAACGACGGAAAAAATTTCCGTAGTGATTCCATTGCAGGAGATTCCGTCGCAAAGTTTGTTTTCCGTCACAAAAATTTCACCGGTAAAAGATAACGGAAACTACTGTCACATTTTTTGTCGCCAACAAGTCAACATATTGGCAACAGAATTGATTTTGTCGTCCATTCTGTAGCAAAAAGAAACTTACTTCAAAATTTATATATTTTTACGACGAAAAAAGTTATCGTCGCAAATTCTGCTCGTCAGCCTCCGTCGTCAATCTGCGTCGTCAATCTCCGTCGTCCATGCAAAAATTACGTGGGAATATTTTTCATTTTGCGCCAAATATCACAATGGAATTTATTCTCGTCGCTTATTCTGTAGCAAACCTGCGACGAAACCATCAACCTTGCCTTTTTTGTCGCTATTGTGGTGACAAAAATCAATTATGTCGCAAAAATCGTCACCAAAATGTGGGCGCCAAAATTTCCTAGGTTTTTTTCTCCCACTTTGCGCTAAAAACTCGCTACGGAATTGCATTCTGTCCACCATTTTCCGACGCAAAATCACAACGGAACACGTTCCGTCGCCAAAAACCGTCACGAATTGATAACGGTTTACGTTTTGTCGTGATATTTCTATCGCGATTCGTGGTTTTTCTTGTAGTGTTTGATAAGTGTTTATTTTTCTATTTTTCCCCCTTTCACTAAGCCATTTTGCATATAGATCTTTCCAAATTTCATGAGATTATGACTAAATTGTGTTATTTTGCAAGGAGTTTGATTTGGAAAGCATTGGAAGTAAAAGATGAGTAATATCATCATCATTTTGGTGGTTATTGGAGTCAAGTGGAGAATTATGGATACATTTAGAGTCCATGGGAGCCAAGGAAAAGCTAACAAGATGGGCAAAACACTTCCAAGGAAGCATAAGGGTGGTGCTTTCAATGGTCTTGGTCATTTGAGCAAACCAAAGCAAAAGATCATGAATTGAAATTCCAACCTGCACGTCGACGTCATAGGTCTTTGGATCATATCTCGAGCTAAAATTTCCAATTGAAGTGATTCTTGTGTCATTGGAAAGCTAACTTGAAGGGATACAACTTTGGATTCAAGCACCAAAGTAATTCAAAGTTTCGAGGGTGAAAATTGACCTAGAAGACAGACTTAGTGCATAGCAATGCACACTGCCTTGTGGCACCCGGGTCTGGCCACCGCCCGTGGCCACTGGGCAGTGTAAACTGCATCTGGCCACGGGTGAAGCCATGCCCTGGCCAGCCCTGCTGCATCTCATATCAGCTCGTTTTTGCTATTTTAAAAAGGGGATTTTTGACCCCAAAAACAACATCTTTCATTTCCCCTTTTCGTTCCTATAGTTAGGTTTAGCTCTAGTATAGCTTAGAATAGTGTAGATTTTTATTTTTTTTTTTTTTTTTTTTTATTTTTTTTTTTTTTTTTTTTTTTTTCTTTTTCCAATATTTCAAGCTTGTAATCAAGGATTCACACTTGGATTCCAAGATTTTCCATCCATTTCGTAGTGAAGTTTTCTTCCTTTTATCTCTTTTCTTCTGCAAGATTTATGTTTGTTAGCTTATGCTTTTTGTGCCTTAATGCTATTTAATCATGAGTAGTTAGTTTATGGACTTGATTTAGGGTTGTATTATCTATCTTGATGCTTGATTTCTGATTATTGCAAAACGGGGAAGAACTCCAACCTAGGTTTCATGTGTTTGTGAAGGTTTGTATTTATATCTTGTTAATGTTTGATGTACACATTCATTAGCCTGTTTTGGAGGATTCCTTGCCTCAATGAGAGTTGGGTGATGAATCCAAGCCACCCTTGCATAGACCCGATTTCTTCCTACAAAAATAGGGGAAATGGGGGCTTTAGATGCTTTTGTGTGCTTGATAGACTTGGAATTGATTCACCACGAAAGTTGGGAAATTCCTTGTTCTAATCCTTGTTTATTAATCATGAGAATGGTTCGTAGACTAGGATACCTACATGCATTCCCGCTTGATTCCTTGGCTACTTGTTCTCCCTAATCCCTTAGGTTGTTAAAACATCTAGATGATAATACCCCTAGCTTGAGTCCTATTTCTTTATTTTGTGTTTATCGTTGTGTATGTGTTAGTATTACCATTTCCAACTTGTAGTTTGCTTAGCTTCTTGTTGATTTCCTTATGCTACTGCCTAGTTTATTGTGATTGCATATTGAGTGCCATATCTCCTATCCCCTGAGGATGATATTTCACACCCGAGCTCACATCTTATTTTTGCTACAATCAGTGTTCAATCTAATCAAAAATCTGTACAAGACACGCGGGGAAATAACACCCGGTCACCGAATAATGCTAGTAACCAACAAGTACCGCGATTAAGCTTAACATAACATAAAATTAATATATACTATATATATATTATATATATACTGATATACTACTATATATATATATACATAGTACTAATATAATATATCATATTATATTATAATATAGCTAGATATATATAATCTAGTATATATATATACCTACCCTAGGATAATATCATAGTAATATATATCAGGTATATAATTATACCACCTTATATACTAATATACCACTAACTACAGATTTCATCAACTTCTGCGTGGGCCGAAAAAGCACAGAACACAGACCACCATGTTACAAGCGCACGAAATACTTTTTGACGCATCCTCTTTACATGCTGAATCCAGCATCACCTCGCTTTAACAAAGTGGCTCGGAATTCCGACCATTTTCTGTCCACACTCAACTCTTGGACGAAAAAAATAAAAAAATGACATTTTTTCTGACCATTTTTGTGGGTGGTCGGAAAAGTGGTTAGAAATTTTATAATTTCCAACAGTGTCATACTGCTCAGTAGATACCTATACATCATCTGTGGTTCTGAGTCAAGTTTGAGCACAAAAATGGCTAACAGTGTACCGTTCAAGATGTAACACAACAAGAACATTGACTGTGGCTGTAGATCAACACTGCTTCCGCTTCCGCTACTATGAGGTCAGGTTTCTTGTAGATTATTATTCAGTATCATTAGATTACTTAGATGCTACACGATTCACATATATACTTTTCTATAACAATTTGACACATCAACTCTCGCATATCATTCAACAATATTTGTCAACACCCCCGTGTTAAGAACCTTCAATCCTGGATTAATTATTTAATTAACCCGCTAAAAAATAATTAAATATGATTTAATTATGTTTAGGTTTCCCTTTAAATTAATTAAATATGGTCCACATGAACCGTGGACCCTTGCCTAAATTAGAAGGCTTAAGCCTATTAGGAATAAAGAAAGTAAACTTTTACTATTCAGATGATCTAATTAGGAATCCTAGACCTAGTTATCTATTAGGAATAAAGGAAGTAGGCCTTTTACTATTCAGAATTATGATTAGGATCCGCTTTATTAATATGGTCCAATGAGGATCATGGACTCTTAGTCCAAATCTATTAGTAAACCCAATATTCAGCCCTAGAATTAAGGAGTCTTTAAATATAAAAAAAGGAAGCTTTAAGAGGGCACCTAAGAAGCCCACCAGATAATCCTTCACCACCCAAAGAGTATCCAAGAATTCCCCTAAAAGGAGAAAATCCAGGAGGAAATCAAGAAAGCTTAAAGAAAGATCCTTCATAGCCAAGGAATTAATTAAGGCTAAGAGGTAACCCATGTCTCAACAAAACCTATTTTCATAGTTATGATTTCCCCTTAGGGTTTCCCCATATTGTTTGAATGGCGAAATTATGGTGATTATTATTGATGTTGATTTGATGATTCCATGGGAATCTTGATAATCTTGATATTGGGAGTTTCTTGATAATTATGATGTTCTTGATGATTAATTGGGATTCATTTTGATGATTATGTGTTGTTCTTGATGATTATGATGTTCTTGATGATTAATTGGTATCCTTGATGATTATGTGTTGTTCTTACCGAATCTTGCAATTAGAAGACGAATCGTATTCTTGTTAACATAAAAGTGATTAGAACCCTAGGTTGTATCGTATGATGTTATTCTTGGATTATCGGGGGGAAATCGCATGTTTGGGTGTTGATTATGTTTAGAAAAGCATGATAGGTTATGTGTCGTTCGTTTCTCGTATTTGATCCGTTAATTGTCTACGTGTTGTCGTTAATTGCGTTGTAAAGTGTCTAAGCATGGTTTCGGGTTCCACAACGGTTCCCGGGGCGAAATGTGAAAAGAAGTCAGTGGGGGGTAGGGGACCCGCCACCTACCCACGGCCGTGAAGCCGGCAGCGGGCAGCCGGCGGGCGGGCAGCTGCCCGCGGCGACCCGCTGCCCGGAACAGTACTCCGGCGGGCAGCCGCGGGTGGCCCCCACCCACCGGCTACCCGCTGGAATTCCCCCCCGGGACCCGGCTTCCCCGTTTGATGTTTCCCCGATCCCCCGTGGTGTCCCAACGGACCCGTTTATCGTGCCTATGTCTAGTTTGATGTTTCGGGTACCGTTCGTAGGTTTATGAGTCTATTATATTGCATGCTAGTTGAATTGGGTATCCCGTTGACCTAGGTGGAAGAAGTATGAACCCCTTTAGGGCTATTCTGTTGTGATGGGATCACGCATAGGTTTTTTATACGTTTATCCCTTCCCAATGTGTAATGTGGTTGCATGTGCTTGCTATGTGTTACGTGTGTGTGTTACCCCAATTCGGTTGCGATCGGATTGGTTATCCTGAGCTGCGGTTCAGAAAGCTGGCTGCGTCAGACTTGGATACTCTTGGGCTGCGGTCCACCGTTTGGCTTTGCGATCAAACGTTCTATACGAGCTTCGGTCGTCCTCTTTCCTGGCTGCAGTCAGATGACATTCTCTTTGGGCTCGGCGGTCCAATGTTTGGGTTGCGATCAAATTACGGGATGATGAGCGCTTCAGTTTGCGTCTGTTCGGTTGGGCGATTCGACCCTCCGTGTTGTGATACGATTCCTCGTTCAGCGGTGTTGCAGGGGCCCGTGTCAACAGTTATATGCGCTTACCCTCATGTGAATATGGGTCATGGCGATAGTACCTGTGCGCCAACCAAAAGGTCTTGTTTTTTTTGCTATCGTGGCTGTGTTATGGATGAGTTGTGATTACGAGTATCTTGGGGGATTGACTATGCGGATTTTATGTTGGGGGATTGCTTATGTTGGGTTATGACTATTGTTATGCTTTTACCTTATCTGCCTATATATTGTTGTGAACTGCATCATGCTCGTTATGACTGTTGCTAGCCTTATCTGTCGAGTCATCCCGGTTTTTGAAACTAGAGTCTAGGATATATCTTCATGCCCAAAATGGTTTTCATATAATATATATATATATATTATATAGATATTATATATATAATGATATACTAATATAATGTGTAAATATTATTACTATATTAGTAATATTAGTCCATGATATACTATATATATATATATATATGTAATGAGTATATCTCATACTTATGTAACTGTATTTAACGCGTTGCGAGTGGGGGGTTATCCCAGCATTCTCTCGCTGAACAGATATATTTGGCTTTCAGGTCACAGAGGATTAGAGCACATGGAGCAGCGCTAGAACTGGAGCGTAGAAGTAGTTTAGGTTTCCCTTTCGGCCTGCGCGCCATATTTGCATTGATTTCAGTGGATATTAGTTAGACAGCCTGTGCATCCTGGGTTCTCCAGTCCAGGTGTGGCATAGCACCCCGTACACTTATGATTTACTTGGGATGTAATGAGATATTACTTTATGATATAAGTTTTTAATGTCTTGAAAATCTGGTGTGTTACAGGCTCCCCTTGACTCCAAATGCATCCAACATGATCTAAAATCTTCATTTCTACTCAAAGATAATGAATTGTGCATAATGGATCAAATGAGCAAAATAAAGATCATTTTTAACAACATTGTAACACTTCATAAGAAAAATGAGGCTAAATATAAGGTATAAATATGAACAATTATGCACTTATCAACTCCCATTACTGGAAATTATGAAATTTTCCGACCACCTGACAAGTGATCTTAAATCAAGTCGAAAGAGTCTTGTTCCGACCACTTTTGGTATCTGGAAAAACCTTTGTTGCTATTTCCGACCACTTTTTGGTATCAACCTTGATTTAAGATCACTTTCAGGTGGTCGGAAAATTCCATAATTTCCAGTAATGTCCCCACACTATAAACATTTGCTTTTCCTCAAGCAAAAACAAGAAGTAAATCACCATCCTTGCAATGAAATTGATCACACTCCCACTTTGCCCAACCTATCAAACCACAATCCAACTTGTTTCAAGAATCATTTTTGGCATTCCACACAAGTTTCATTCTCAAGCAATAACCAAGCACAAAACCATTAAAGTATGTGAGGATCAAGTATGCACAAATGCTAAGTTGAGATTATGCAAAACTTGGCTTTGAATGAGATTCCAAAGGCTTGCCCTTCATACTCCCACTAGGGCACTAGTTCAACTCTATGATTGCATGCTAAGATCAAGTAGGACTTTTATTTGGCTTGTAATTGGGGCTAAGGGGTGAATGGCTAACAAAGAAGGGGTATGAAAATTAAACAGAAGAGAGAACTTCACATTTATTCACAATTGGATCTAGAAGAGATATAACATATATAAACTAAGGAGAAATTACAATGGAACACAAATCAACACTCTAAAGAGATGGGGGTTGGGTACAACTTTCAACACAAACTAGAATCAAGCTTCAAACTTTTATTCTTCTTCCTTTTTCTTTTCATTTTTCTCATTTCATCTCTTTTCAAGACTTTTTTCTCAATTTTCTCATCATTCTTTTTTTTTTTCTTCTTTCTATTTCAAAACAATAAACAAAACGTATTCCATGAATCAATTCCCCCACACTTAGACAAAATTATCAAGAGGATTGCTAACAAAACAAGCTCCAATAAATATCCTCTTCAAAGAAAAAGAATAAATGCTCTATTCTCTCAAGGGTGGAGGAAAACATTTTGGCTAGGGTTAAGGGTTAAATGATGATGGTTAACACAAGGAAAAACAATCACAATGAAGGGACAAGTGCTTAGCACTTATTAAACAAAGACACCAAAAGGCTCAACGGGACAACTAGTGGTAAACACATGTGTAAAGGGTAGGCTTGAAAGGCTCCGGGCTAAACAAAAATGGCTAAATCATTTTAAATAAGCAAATCTTAGACTTCACTTTGAGAGTAATGAGGCAAGTTCTTAGCAAAAAGAACCATGACCGGAATCTCACATAACCTTCACTACAAAGCATAACACACAAGATCAATCAATAAATCAATTATTAGTGGTG
>VALG01010747.1:0-17693 GCA_009835305.1 Ipomoea purpurea
TCTATTATTTCTGGAGTTTGTCATTTCATTCACGAACCGATAGGCGAAGAAGCCGATACGATTTTAGGGCGAGGCAAAAGTTATCTTTTTTTAAACATTGGCAAAAGCTGACAAGGGAGTTTAGTTCATGGATACTCATCAACAAGTAAACATTCAGACTTGAAAAACTAACAAAGGTTCAAAGTATCCATTCAACGCAAGATTCATGTAACAATCTTTAAGAAAACCTCTTGACCACAAAACATCATCTATTAGATCTCAAACTGCTCAACACCTTTAAATGAAATGTCTCAGACGAGGAAATATTACTTCTGGGGTCTATATGATTTATCAGGCCGGAAAGTACATGCCCGAAATTTTACCTCCAAAGAAAAGATATCCAGCGAACAGCCCCTAGCAACGCTCAATCTGGAACCAATGAATCTACATAGACCTACTTAATTCAAAATGGATATCAGCATCACAAATGCCTTGGATCCTATCTTAATGTAAAAGAAATCCACCAAATCAAGTATTGGGAAATATCAAAAGGTGGAAGAACAGACTTCATTACACGAAAGCATGATGGCATGCTCCTACCCAGAAAGAGCCAAAATCTGAGAAGAAGCTCTATGGACCTGAAGGTAATGACATGCAAGAGAGAACTTAACAGTTTGAACTAAATTAAGTATGAACTAGTACTAGACCATCGCATCAAACGTCATCGAACAAAATGGGTTCATTAAAAAAATGATGAAGAGGCCTATTGTTTTTAGGAACAAGCCGTCTGCTGATAAAGAGATGTCAGAGAAGGATTGATTGATGAAACTTCCCCCATGGGCAGATGAAGCCATAGAATTATTTCTTACCTTTTGCAGGCTACAAAATTTAAAGTCACAAATGATGTCCAAAAGTCTTTCTAAATGACTTTAAATAAGTAATGTAACAACCCTCCGGTTTTTGCTTTCAACATGAACTTGGAAAATATATCACCTTACAAAACCTATAGGCAAAAAACCCACGACCTGGATCACACTCTTTTCAACTGCTTTTAATCAATCGTGGCTTCACGAAAGGGTGGTTGAGAAAAACTCTTTTTTTTTCGTACAAGGATAAGATCATATCCCTACTGGTACAAATATAATTTGAAACAATTACTCGAACACGGAATCCAGATCTATGGAAAGAGTTTTCTAATCATCCATGATAAGATAATTTTGAAATTAGCATGAGGAGATATTAATTACTTCTGGGCTACAATTTATAAACAGTGCCGGATTGATAGTCAAATCAAGGCCAAATACACAAAGACCAAATCCGAAAAGTTGCATTGATGGAAAAAGTCCGTCAAAATCCTATGAGCACATCCCTTAGGATGATATGACAATGAAGGAAGGAAAGTATCAGTAAAAATTTCGTGGTATTAGTGGTTCTCAATTTATACTATCACAAGCAACATGATAATTCGTTGCTGTTGGGTAGAGCTAGCTTTCAGGCAAACCGAAAGAAAGTCATTAATGCAACCAAAAAGATATACATAGCTTAAGGCACACAAATGTTGGCCCTGGTTCCGAAAGAAGGATCATTAGCAACGGATACTCAGAGCAGACTCGCAGGTTGTCGAAATTGATCGGATACTCAAACTTTTTCTATGACGGGTATTTGACTGAAGAACTAATTTAGTTGTATGAGGCACTCACTTTGGAGTTGAAGTTTTTGATTGTTCAATTCTTTGATTGCAGCACCGAGAGAATTATTGGAATTCCTCTCGTGCATTAAGCAGCCTCTCAGGGTTGAAAGCTTTTGTGAGAAATATTCAAAACAATACACCAGCTCGTATTCCTGAAAGTAATGCTTCATTTTTTTGATGAGAATAGTTAAAGCAACACTAGCACTACCCATTTTTAATGACTCCAACAGGTCTGTTGCATTTTTTGCAACTTCTTGCAAAGTTTGATGGAGGAGGAATTGATGGGAAGCTGCAGCTTTTTCTCCTTCGAGAAGGATGAATTACTAAGGTGTAGTTCAATGTCGTCTTCAGCTTTGAGTGCAAAGTCTCTGATTTCCATTTATAAATCTCTGACTTTGAGTACTGCATCACAATCACCATCACCATCCATTCGTATGGCTTGCAAATACGAAAGGTTTTCAAGGAAAGACTTGATTTCTGCTTGATCATGACGATGGAGAGACAGGCTTACCCTTGGTGTTTGGCCAAGAAACTCAATCTCAATGGTTTTAATGAGAGAAGTTAAAGCAACACAACCCATCGATCTCTCAATTCCATCTTTAATTGAATTTGCTGGTAAGAATATGTATGTTTTTAAGTTTTGGTATTGCACACTGAAAACTAGATCCAATATGCAAGCAACAGTCTGATCTGATCTGAGAAGAGCTAATTAATTAGCTTGCTGCCATATATGTTTTTATTGTAATTTTATTAAGAACTAAAGAGAAACTTTTTATTAATAATCTGAAATTAAAGTGATTGAGGACATGAATGCATTATTATTTTCCTCCTCATCTTTTTCAAACTTTCCATTATAATCTTCGGTCCTTCCCACCATGCTTTATTTTGTCGTCTTCTTACCCTGCCCTGTCCTACAAATCACTTCCATATCAACCTCATAACTAAACAATTCCTATAATTTCCTATATTATACATTAATTAATATATAAAGTAAACAACTTTAATAATGCAATTAACTATTTAGTGTTGTATTTTCAGTTTATTATATTTTACAAAAAATCATCTAAATCTATCTATCTATATCGATATCTATACTATATATAAAAATAAAATTCTGAATTTTAACTTTCCACTCAATTCCTAATAGAATATATTCCTATTATAATCTTTATCTTTATATCTTTTCTTTAGAGTAAATACCCAAAATGGTCCCCGAGTATAACTAAATTCCCAAATTAATCCTCAACTATTAATTCAACTTGTCCTTAACTTTCTAATTTTAACACAATTTTGTCCTCCGTTAGTGTCACGTTTAATTGCCGTGAAACTCAAGGACAGAGTTGTACTTTCACATGATTTTTTGCATTCTCCCTTCACCTGCTACACTCCCCATCGCTGCAATCATTCCCTCCCGCCGAAGCTATAAGATCCTCTAACGTCGATTCCTACATTCCATTTGCTTCCAGCGCTCCCCTCAATCGCTTCTCCTTCCGCAGTTCTAATTGGGGGAAGCGGCGTCTGTGATCCCTCTCTCGTTCACTATGTCACAATCACTCTCGTGCGGACTACCTTCGTGGCTCAATCGCTGCCGTTCATGTTCGATCTGCTGCATTCTAGGTGTCCCAAGATTGTGTTCTTTCCATTCAGCCTAACCGGATGCGGCTTGCATTTGCATTCTGACAAGATAAATTTGAGCCATGAAATAAATGAGCAAAAGGTCTAGCGTTTATACTGGATTAGTCGTAGATGGGTTCTGCCCATCTCTTGTGCGATTACCAAATGGAGGCTTTTTTTTTTTTTTTTGGCACAAATGAGGTGCCCAGCCGAATGGAAAACCTCACGTGATGGTGCCCATGGAAAGAATTAACCACCGCCCCACCACCAACACCAATATTCGACCCCTTTGTCAAATTAACATCATTAACAACATTTTGAGCATTGACACTTGGGCTTACACGTGGAGCATAATGCATGCAAAGGATCAGTAGGCATGGCACGTTGCCCATCCAAATTAGAAAGATTAGACAAAAAGGCAAAAGCACTATGACCACTCCTTGCATGCACAGAAGCTGCTGAAATAAAGCCATATTATATATTAATAAGTAATCCTAGCAAAATAGGACACTATGATTATTGTTAGCATTCTGGAAAAAATTATTTGAAACATGGCTAATGCTACCATTAGGGCATTTATGCACCAAAATAGCAAGACACAACAGTATTGACATTATTTTTCTTGCAACATCATTACCTGGCCAAATTACACAGAATGGTTGTTTAGAAGGACTCCTTAACCTGGCAGAGTCACAACCCCTTTATAAGCGCCTGTCCACCGATGTTCCACATTTGAAGGAACGATCCCTCGATTGCAAAACATCGCCTTCTACTTCACAGCCACCAAAGCCTCCACTCTCCACCATGGACAGCCTCAACAGTGGCCGGAACAAGAGAGACATTGGGTATGGACAAGCTAGGTTCACAACAGGTTGACCAACATCTAGAGCCACTCCGAGATGGACATTGCGGTGACCGATTGGGCATTAACTCCACGAAATTCCGAATGTCGCCAGCGACAATCGCAATAGCGACGGGTGGTCTCCGCAACATCCCCGACACGACAAACTTCAGAACCTCCATGCATCGGCTGGGACAGCGCAACGCCTCCAATTGACGATGGGGCGATCAGATTCTTCGACTGCGTAGAAGACCTCCCGATCATTGACGAGCGACCCTCGAAGCCTTCCCAAAACCAGCCACCCCTCCAAAATTTCTGGTCAAAGAAGATATTTTCCGGCACGTTCGCCGGACGGAATCCCCGTGCTACTTCAGCACTGGAGTGACGGTCATTGATCTAGGGAAATGGAGGCAGTCCGGGTTTACTTAGCAAACAGGTGAATGCAAGGCATGTAAATTTACAACTCTGTCCTTGTATTTCACGGCTATTTAACGCTAACACTAACGGATGACGAAATTGTGTTAAAATTGAAAAGTTGATGACTTAATTGGTTGAAATAAAAGTTGAGGATCAATTTGTAAATTTAGCTAATCGAGGGACCATTTTAGATATTTACTCTTTTCTAAAGTTAAATAGACCCTCCAACTATATAGCAAAGTGCAATTAGCCCATCCAACTAGAAAATCCTTCAATTAAACCCTTCAACTTATTAAAAGTGTGCATTTACCATTTTTAATAAGTTATCAAAAGGTTACCAATTAATTTTGCTTACTTGGCATCTACATGACATTTCATTTAAATATTTTTTAAAGCATTTAAATATTTTTTTTGAGAATAAAGCATTTAAATATTTAAAAACTTAAAAAAAAAAAAAAAAAAAAAAAAGTCATCGGCGACGGATAAGCCTTGATGCCGTCGAATTCATTTGAACACAGATTGTTAGCTTTCCGTCCAAATATACCCTTCTTCTTCATGTTCTTCCTCATCGTCTTCTTGCCTCTTGTCACCAACAACGTAACCGTAGGAGCCCAAGTTGAAAATTGCCGTGAAAGTCATTGGCGATAGAACGGAGATTACAATGGGGATGTCATTGTACGTCGGCGACTTCGGCGATGCTGAAGAGGAGGAGCTGGAAGGAGAAGAATTTGTAGAAGCGGTGGGTAGCCGGAGGAAATCTCCGGCTACATTTGCTACGGCGCACTCTCGGCGAACTAGATCCCCTGCCCTCCCCGTTCCAGCAAGTCTTACTACACCCACAACTACCACCTGGCTACCGGTCATGTCCGCCCTTACGCGCTGCCGGAGGTGAACAACTACAGGACAGTGTATAACTACAGTACGTTATATTTGACGAAAAAAGAAGACGACGAGGAAAACACGAAGAAGCAAGAAGCAAGAAGACGACAAGGTCTTATCCTACGCTTGCATTGTTGGTGACAAGAAGCAGAATACGATGAGGAAGAACATGAAGAAGAAGGATATATTTGGACGGAGAGCTAACGGAGAAGAGAAGCGAGCGAAATGAATCCAACGGCGTCGAGGCTTATCCGTCGCCGGTAACTTTTTTTTTTTTTTAAGTTTTTTAAAATATTTAAATGCTTTAAAAAAATATTTAAATGAAATAACATGTAGATTAAAGCAAGCAAAATTAATGGGTAACATTTTGATAACTTGTTAAAAATGATAAATGCACACTTTTAATAAGTTGAAGGTTTAATTGAAGATTTTTTTAGTTGGAGGGGCTAATTGCACTTTGCTATATAGTTGGAGTGTCTATTTCGAGATAGAATCTAGCCACAAAATTTTCCCTCCAAAGTGTGAATGTATTTTGATATAACAAGATTAGCAAGTATGAATGCATTAATTGGTGTGTAGATGTATTTATACATATTTTTTCCTATCGAACTATAATTCTACATTAAAATTCCTATTTGTAATACAATATACAATATATTATATATCGCACTACAAATACCCCTAACTCTTTGAATGCACAAAAAAATCTCGCACTACAAATACAAGAAACGGAAAATCCAACAATATTGTAGTTTTGGCAATTTGAAATCTTATAATCCGTGTGTTCCAATAATATTGTTTTTTTACTAACTAGTATTTTTCACCCGTGCGTAGCACGGAATGGATTTGTTATAATATTTTAAGAATATTTGGATCGATATAAAATTGTATAAATTATAACATCGAATATTATATAATTCAATTGAAGATTTGAGTTGGATCGATTATGTTTTTTGATGTTATAATTGCTTGAATTCGAGCAAATAATTGTCCAATTAATAGCTAACGTGTAGATGTACGCATCTGGGTGCTGAAACTTTAGAAATTTTATATATCAGTGTTTAGGATTTGTATTAATTGGGCCAATTAGCGTAGTGTCTTTTCACTTTTCAGCACTACCCGGCATGACGAACATTAATGAGTCCCTCATGGTTCTGTCCAAATCCTCAAAACAGTGTTTGTGCGCTATTGGTGCTTCGCCCATTTATCAATTTGCTCTTTATTATAAGCTCAGCAAGGTCATTGTCTTGCGATATATTGCACGTGGAATCACTAGTACAAAAAAAGGTTTTAGAGTCTCCCATAAATCACTTTCCGAGTCACCTGTACAGGTGACTCGGATCTTGGAGACTGTGATTCTCCTCCGCTTTCTGAGTCACCCGTAAAGGGTGACTCGAAAAGCAGAGGATGTTTTTTTTAAAAAATTTTTTTTAATACAGAGTATCCGAGGCACCTGTAACCAAATGCACACAAAATTTTATCAAAAAAGAATAACAATTAATTAAATTATCTATAAATATTCAACAATAATTAAATTAAAATCAACTAATAATTAACACTAATAACTATAAACCCAAACACAACAATATATATAATTCACAAGTAATAATCAACAAAATAAAATACCACAATACATTTATAATATCAACACAATAAAATACCACAATACACTTATATATAATATCAACACAATAAATACCACAATACACTTATAATATCAACACAATATATAATAACAATCAACACTACATTCAAACATAAACTAAGCATAAGTTACTGTTTAAACTAAATAAATTTACACGCACTCTTCTAGAAAATATTCTGCCCACAACTCTCGAACTTCATCTATGTCGTTCAAGGAGTAGGGTGCTTCATTATCAAATATCTACATAATAATTTTAATTATTCAAATTAGTAAACATATTAATTAATAAATTATAATTCAAATATACATATAGTTGTAATTAAATTACTTACCCATGTAGACAATCAACCTTTGAATACTTAGTAACGATCTCTAACATGTATCTTAGTACATAATATCCACATTCAGTGCCTCCCCGGCTATTGTGGACACTACAAAATACAAACAAGGTTAATATCATATTAATAAATAAAAACAAAGGTTAATATCATATTAAAACTTTTTAACTTTAACTTCATACTTTGCATTGCTTCCAATCAATCGCTTTAGTTCTTCCTCCAATTGTAGAAAGAGATCGAAAATGCCCTATATTAGTAATAAACATTTATATCAATGTATTAAAATATAATATCATTTAAAATATATACATAGTATTTGTGCTAAGATTTTACTTACATATTCAAATAAATTTTGACTTCAAAGTGCCTTGTCTTTTTCAAAGGATCAAACACATACACCGTTTTTGAAGATGCGCAAATCACAAGCAATATCCAATGATTACTACATTTACAAAACATATATATATATGGTGCCAAAATGAAATGCCGATCCTTGTGTTCCTCCATGACCTTAATGAAATGTGATGTAACGGAAGAGGATTTTTTTTTTTTGAATGCTACTAGCTCTATTACATTGTAGTATCGTTCATATACTTTCTCAACTACTGAAACACAAAGAAGCCAATAACGCCTCCACTGAAGCTCGAACACAACCTTTCCAAAATGGAAGTCCAACCCGGGTACCATTAGACCACATAGTCCTGGTAACGGAAGAGGAATTTAAGTGAACCATATCTGCTGAAATTTGTGTTGGACATGTAAACCCGGGTGTGCCGCGGATCTAATTTTATTATTATTATAATATTATATCCGCGGCACCTATTCCGGGTGGGTGCCGCGGATTCGCATGTTATTATTATAATAATAAAATATCCGAGGCACCTCTTATTATTGGTGCCTCGAAAAGTTCTCCTTTTTTCTATCCAAGACATATCAATTGTGATTTTTTTTTTTGAATGCTACTAGCTCTATTACATTGTAGCATCTGTTCACATACTTTCTCACCTACTGAAACACAAAGAGCCAATAACGCCTCCACTAAGGCTCGAACTCACAACCTTCCAAATGGAAGTCCAACCCGGATACCATTAGACCACATAGTCCTGGTCATATCAATTGTGATTAATGTATGTAATATGATGGAATTTAGCCCATAGGCAATTTCGTTATATTTGATGATTAATTAGGATGAAATACTAAACTATGATCATAATTTAGCACACAGGCAATTATGTATCGGAAAGTAGTTTAGTAGTTTTATCAGTGATGATACGAATAAAGATTCACCTCTATCAATGAAGCTTAATTTTATGATGTAAACTTTAGGTCATATATTAATTTGCCCACAGGGATTAGATAAGGAACATATCTCTTAAGTTTTTTTTTTTTTTTTTTTTTTTTTGTCATAATGGTTGTAATGAATGTAATTGAATTAAAACTTCAGCCCACAGCAAGTTTTATGTCACTTGATTCTTCAACCCATTTGATAATTTGTATGGGTTGTAATGAATCTAATTGAATTAAAACTTTAGCCCACAGGCAAGTTTTATATCACTAGATTCTTCTGGCTATTATTTATATTAAGATTAAATATATTATCATAAGGTATTGAATTTAATAGAATTAAAACTTTAGCCCACAAGCAAGTTTTATGTCAGTAAATTCATCAACCCATTGATAGTAATTTTATCTCACTTTCTTAGAGTTTATAAATTTAGTTCAATTATATTCTAAGTTTCATGGTTTGCATTGGCAAAACATGTATTTAGTCACTTCCCAAAATTTAGATACCACCTTTTATAATTATTTTTCACGAAGCTTACTTGGTTATTTGGACTAACTATAGTAAGTTGCGTGGTATGATATACCTCTTATGGATTCCAATAATAAAATATATCTTCTGAGCCGAATTCCAACTTGGTTTTGGAAAGGCATATTTTATTATTTTAGTATGTCCAACTATGGTGGAGAATCATGTCATCATTAATCATTCATTTAGTTGGACTATGATTGGAACCAAATATTGATTATTTAGTGTGCCCAACTAATGGTGGGAATTATATCTTCATTATTTAGTTGGTCAAATCAATTATGAGTGTTATATCATTAATTTGGCTAAAGAATATCTTAATAAGTGGGAGTGATCATTTAGAAAAAGATCATTAAAATACTCCATTAAAGCTGATGGATTTAATTGTTTTCAATACATTCTAAATTAGATTGTGCGTCTAGCAATAAGTCCAAAAGTTTCCACAAGTATTAATTTAGTTTTTTGTTCTTATAATTCATAAGTTCATTTCATTGAACGTTTGGTTGTACAACATATTTATGAAAGTGTTGCAACAATATTAATGAATTTATTAGAACGAAAATACTTAACTTGTGGTGCACTGTCAATAAATTCTTTAGCAATTAACAGAGTCTTTAGTTTCTTCAAAATTGATCCTGGACCATATTAAATAATATAAGGTAACTTATAGATTATTTGGGAAATTGGTTATATTTTAGATTCCAAATTATTGACTAGACCTTATGATTTCTGTATTATTTTCTGTGAGCTGACTATCTTTGGCTATCTTAATGAGTGGAGTGAAAAAAAACTCCAAGCTCTTAACGTTAGAGTAATATTTATGTTAACTTATAAAGAAGTCATAGAATATAGTTAGCATTATTGCTAACATTAAGAGATATCCCTACTTAAGACATGTTTCTAAGGTTTTAGAGATCATACAACGAATTTGGATTGTTTCTTTTTCATTGCACATAATATATTTTGAGAAATCCCTTAAAGGGACTAAGAATAAACATAGGTTTGTTCATAAAGAACCTAAGTTATTTGGAATTTAAATGCATGTGATCATATAAGGTACTACTCACTTGATCAGTAGAGGACGTATTACTATGTTTCATGTGTTTTGTTCTTTAATAAAGGTGTGCCAGTGCTTTTGCACCAAGTTGGGAGAATGTAAGTATTTCCCTAAATATAATATTATTTAATATATTGTATTAATTAAGTGGTTGTGTGCAAGTGGAATATTAAGTCAGTTAGTGGACTTAGTCTGTTAGGCAACTCAGGATATTCAGTTAAGCTTTTAACTGAATATCTGCCTACGTTGATGGCATGTAGGCTTCTAAAGCATAATCAGTATCCCACAGCTCCCGGGTAAGGTGTACAAAACACTAATGTCTGTTCTGCAGTTTACCATCCCAGTGGCAACACTAACGACTATGACTATGGCTGGGGATATTCGGGCGATCCTAAAGCTTCCGCTATTTACGAGTCAGGTTACTCGTTTACTTTTATGTTAGCATTATTATTGTCTAACATGGTGCACAGAGTAAGGTTAACAGAGTACCAACATCCAAAACTGTATATCTACAATTTCCATAACGCACAACTATACTTCAAAATTGTACAACTACAGTTCCATAAACTTATAAATATACTCATAAACTCATAATCATAACCATATACGTTAATAATCAAATAACTATACATTCATACAAAGATAAACAGTCTAAAACCCTAGTTTAAAATTTTATAAACATATACTGAGAATGAATGCTTGTTGTGTAAATGCATCATGTATCAACGTAAAATGCATTTATACCTAGTATTGGATGAAAGATGAGCTCTGGTTTACAGAAGGAAGTGCAGTTGAATATGTGATGATCGGACGCCGGCGACAATAGCGATGACGAGTGTGTGTGAAACCTAGAAAATGCTGAAGAAATGGTAAGGAAAATGGAAATTATCGAAGCATATGGGGAGGGTATCGTGTTGGAGAAGAAAGGAAATGCGGGAAGTGAAATGCAAGGAGAGAGGAACAAGGTTTTATATTAAAAAAAAAATTTGATTGGTGGAGTGAAACGTGCCACTAACGGCACCGTTACTCCCTAAACGCGACGTCGTGTGCATCCGGATGCACCAAGAATGGTGCATACGGATGCACAGCATAACAATTGGTAAAAAACAATCACCTGAAGTTTCTGATTTGGATTTCCAAATCTCAGAGTGCAGCATCACCATGATCATGGAGAGGCAACCTTACTCTTGGGGTGGGTTGCAGAAAGTAAAGCTCAATGGTTTGAATGAGAGAAGTTAAAGCAACAAAAACCATCTCTCAATTTTATTTATTATTTATTTTTGATACATTATGTTTCTGAAGGTAAATCCAAAGTTGTTCGTCTGTTCTTACGTTCAGTCAAGATCTCCTAGCTGTTGGAATAAGGATTTAGGGTGATATGATCATTCGAACCAACTGAGCTAGTCCGAGGGCGCCATCTCCCAATTGCAAAGTTTTTGTATTTCTTGGGTCTGAGAAGAGCTTGATGGCATGCTTTTGATGTAATTTCTTTTTGGGTATTCTTAATATGTCAAAAAAAATAAAAATTTGATAGCTAAAATATGTTTGTATTATTTTTGGTCTCACTTATCTTTACACCTCACACTCTACTACTAAAGTTGATAACTAAAAAAGCTCATTCACAGCATAAGTTATTATAATGAAATTCTGGCAACTATATGCATACCATTTTTCTAATGCTAGTTAATTCACTATTATCTTGGCTAAGTCCTCTTCTTCAACTCGATACGGTGATTCCTCACATTCAATTTGATCTATGAAAAATGGAGAGAATGAAATGAGATAAAAAAAAAAAATAGTAACAGCTTTTCTAAAGAATATAAAAGAAAAGAAAATATTAAGAATGAAGCATGATGTGGCCTCTAACCTCATCAATTTTCAATTGAAGATCGGTTGATGAAGTCATGAGGAACCAATTCATTTGATAACCTTCACTTATCATGTACAAGGTAGCAACACCATTTATTTCATTTCATTTGGGGTGCAAATGTAAATCAAATGCAGATACTATAAATATTAAATTCAAATGTGGAATGGGCAGAAGTTTGCCTGGGATGATTTTGGGAGGAGATTTCCTAAATGAATTTGGGAGGAGATTTCCTAAAAGGAATTTGGGTGAGGTTTGCCTAAGGGACTTGGGTGGAGGTTTGCCTAAGGGGCTAGTTCTCAGCTTAAGTTTTGGAAAAAACTTGCGGGGAAAGAAATAGCATTATAGGCACATGGGTTCTAGTTTGGAAAATTCTAGACTCATGAATGGCTATAAATAAGGCAACATCCTTCATTAGATTATCCCATCCTATCCCATCCCATTCTATCTCATTCGAAATATACATAGAGTATAGCAAAATTCTGTAGAGAAAAAATAGAGAGTTATATTTGTAATTCTTATTGTATTATCCTTTTGCCAATACAGAAAAAAAAAATTCTTCAAATTTTCTTGCTCTGTGTATGCTTTATTTTTAAATCTTACACTATAATTTATTCTCAATATTTCCAGTTCAAGTTGCTATTGTAAATTTGGTGTTGTGAACCCGATCCGATCCTAACAGATACAAAGACACATGCAGCCTCACACATACCTAACTGTTAATTCACCACGAGCCCAACCAAGTTTTATTGTACAGACTCTTCTATTTGTGATTCATTGCATTCAGGGATTTTGATCAATAAAAAAAAAGGTGCAAAACAGAGAAAACAAAATGGGATCAGATCAGAAAAAAGAAATAGTAACAAGTTTGTAAAGAAAGTTAGCATCAATATAAAATGGAAAAGAAATAGTACAATTGAGAATGGATCATAAGCTGTAGCTTCTAACCTCAAAAAATGCTGTAGTTTCCCATTTCAACTTGCCAGTACTGAATCTGCTTAGCAAAAGCAACAAGCTAAGGGAAGGGCCACACTAATCCAACTTAATTGACTGCAGCTTCAAATTTTCTGTTCAACACCAAGGGAACTTTTCCAAACAATAACTCGAGACATGGGAAATCACCATTATCTCTTAGCTTGCGCAATGCTCAAGTTTATAGCTTCAAGAAGCTATAGCAAGAATCTTAGTCTATAGAATTCTCCTTTAGCTACTTCCCAAACTTTTTCACAGAAAGTATTCTCCAAGTGACTTGTAAAACTTTTCAAACTCTCCTAACTACCTGTTTATAGTGAAAAGAATGCAACAAAACACATCATCATCACAGAAACAAAGTTGTTAGCAACTGTATTTAGAGGTGTAAGTTTTGTAGGATAATTTCATACTGTCATTCTAAACTTCTCCATTTTTCATTTCATACTGTTAGTTGTTGGCAAATTGAATGTTTCATTCATTTATCCTAACATAAATAGTAATTAGTAGTTTCAATAGTTGTGAAGTTAAAATAAAAAGCAATATCAGTATAATATTCTTTCTGTTAATTTTTTTTTTTTCATTCTTTGTTGGGGTAAGGTGTTCTTCTTCTGCATGTTCTGCAACCTCTGCTCTATGAAGAATACAAATTTTGCAGGTTCTGAAAGCAATTTCAAGAATACTTTAAAGAAATGATAAAGAAAATCACCTGAAGACTGACTAATCTTAAGAAATGGTAAGAAGATCATTATAAAATCTTTCATTTTAATGCCTTACAGAATGCCTAAAATGGATATAAATATAATCAATCTCATGAAGTTTTTAGAACTATAATAAGCCTGGACAAATCATCAATGTCAATTAGTGAGAGGCAGAATTGTCGAACAAAATATATAAAATATAGGAGCAAGACACATGTAACCCAACACATAACGTTTTCCAACAGTTATTTACTATGAGGCTGGCCACCCAAGTCATCTTACATTGACAATTCTGTGTGTATTCTGTGAGTCATCATATTCAGGGCCAATGATTTTGATCTGTGAAAAATAATGCACAAAAACAAATGAGATCAGAAAAAAAAAAATATACTAACTGATTTTGTAAGATAGTTAGTATTGAATAGAAAAGAAATAAACAGAAACATGCTTTAGCATCTAACCTCAACATCTTGGATCTTCTTTTCTGTTGTAACTGCTTGGCAGAAGCAACAAGGACTAGACTTACACCCCTCTAACTCAATTGACTTCAGGATGCAATTTTCTGCAAAACACTCTGGGATCTGTTCCAAACAATTGCAGGATCTTAGGATAAGTGCTGAGCATGTGAAACTGATACCTGCCACCTGCTACCCACTGCTTGAGATCTTTAGCTTCAAGGAGCAAGAATATTAATTCAGGAAATCCGTCTTTAGCTACTACGTCCATACTGTGTTCCATGGAAGGCATTTTCCAACTTGAGCACCATAAGTTGGGGTAACTTGGCAATTAAATTTAATCCCACTCAGAAATATTAGTCCCACTCAACTTCAACTTTTTCAGTCTTGAAGGATACATACACTGTTCTGGAAGGGCTGCATTGCAACCAATTGAAACCGAAATGCTAAGCTTCTCAAGCCCTTCCAAGCAGTCAAAATGATCCAAAATAATAGAATTGCTGCAACATCCTCTAATGTGACTGGGCTCTATGTCATCCTTCAGGATAATTTTCAATTTTTTATGTTAGGAACTTGTTGTACATGTTTTTTCTGCAATGAATTGGTCTCACCACCCAAGCTAATGTTTGTAAATTCATTTAATACTGCACTTGGAGGATACCGTGCATGAATTGCCAAGTTCGACATGCCTTAAGTGTGGTGCTTCCAAATACTAGATGGCAAATGGATTGTTGGTCCTCCATTACCAGAAACAACAAGTGTCCTAAATTTGGATTATTTGACACTACATCATCCAAATCCTGAAACCATTGTGTTATGGATAGGTATCTCAAAAAACTAACTCCTAATGCACTGCACTCTTTGAAGGTGATATATGAAGTATCAAAAGCAAAAACTCTTAACAGCTTGGGGGAACAAAACATTCTCAGGATTTTTCAGAAGAAATAAAATGGAGCGAGGGATGTTCGTACCAAAAGACACATAATAGTCAAAACGTGTGCGAATGAACATAGCCAACACAAGAATTTGTATAATGCTTTTAATGCATAATCCTGAATGTGCTGGGGATATTACTGCACATAAAATACCTGCTTTTTGGGCTTCTCCTAACGCAGAAAGCTAGTGTAAGGCACTGTGCATTCTATCAATCTTTATTTTGCATTACAAACTTCGATCTTCAATTAAGAAGAAACTTCTCTCAATAAAGCTCTAGTATAATACTCCATATGCCCTGATCTTCAAATAATTCAGCATGACTTCCCTGCTTCACAAATCCCTCGGCAATCCACAACCTTAATAGATTTTAACCTGATTTTTAAACGTTTGGAGGCTCCAAAGTATTGAGAAAAAATTTTCAAAGATGTTGCAACAATATTGGTAACTAACATTGAGTGCGATTGCGATCTAGAAGTCCCATGACTCTAGATTCCTTTTCAATCTTTTTCCACCCTTGTTGTATGTCGTGTGCAGTTTAGTAAACTCTTGCAAACGTTCAACAATTAACTGGGGTAATCCATCACATTTCTCCACTAACATGGTCATATTTTTTCAAAATTTAGGGCCAAGTGCTCTTCATCAATACCAAAGGGTATTACAAAAGTAGTTTCCCAGCCTTTCTTTTGGATCTAGCAAAGTCATCGTTATGGGTAGGGATATTGTTTGTTGAAGTTTGTGTCTAGTGGGGGTTAGGTAAGTAATGTATCACCTTCCAACAATCTCATTAGAAACAGCGCCTTGTCATGTCGGTTCCAAGCTTGCGTTCCATGTTGGTGCTCATAATCGTTGTCCAAAACAATTTAAGATACTTCTTACCTATAAAGCAGCAATTTGCGTACCGTTGCATTTCTAGTTCATGAGAGTGCTTCCCTTTTTAATTACATTTGGTTCTTCTACCCTGGTGGTGAATTGACTGAAGAAGTTCTTATCCATTCCGCTGATATTGTAGTGTTGAGAACGGTTCATAGTACCCAAGCTCTTACATGGAAATAGGATGCAACTGATGGATCTTCATACACATTTCTTGCTACACGCCTGTCTTCCAATACCCACCATCCAACAATTGAGTTATATATGGTGTGTAACAAATGGGGAGAAACAAGGAGTTTGGTTCTGTTGAAGATTTAAAGACAAAGAAACAATAACAATGGCAGAAAAAGAGTAAAGAAGACAAGAATTACGTGTTCGCAAAGTGCCTACATTCACTGGGATGAAACAATCTTATATTCATCAGTTGAGGGTATACCGTGTGACACAAACCCCTGTAGGGATAAAAACCAATTATATTTATAGGCATATAATCCCATACCAAAGGTCTACCCGTTTCAACTCCTACTCCCTAGTATGAGAACACTCATATCCTAAATTCATATATGAGAAAACTCAACAATCTCCACCTTGGCGAATGTCTTAGGAAAAAAAGATAACTCAACAAATTCCCCCACCGTTGACGGAAATAAATGCTCTTGTAGAGAAAAGCTTATCCACCCATCCCCCTTCACCATGTATGGCCCTTAAATGAGAAAGACTATCCTCCCACCTTCGCAAAATGATGCCCTTTAGAGAAAAAGATAACTCAACAAATCTCTCCACCTTAGCAAATATGTCCCTTAGGAGAAAAACTTATCTCCACCATCTCCACCTTCATAATTATGCCCTTAGGAGAAAAAAGACTTATCCACATATACACATAGGGTAGGACAATCATGTTCATCAAACTAGCCAGCCATATGCACCACGCAGCATCAAACGTATTTCCAGCATGTATACGAACCGCTTTGTCTCAAGCCATTCGCCCCCTCAGCCGTCGACTTGTTATACCAGTGCGACTCATGCTAACTGTCCGTTCAGCTGACCTCCTGCATCTGGCCCATACAGGTCCATGTCCCCCCTGGTATTCACGCTGCCCCTAACACAACAGCGCCCCTGCAAAGTCACACTAAACCCGTGTGTCTTGCCCAATGCTCCACTAACCAAGTAATTGCCACTAGTTACAACAGAACGCACAACAACCATCAAACGAAAAAGGCATGTTCACAGAACCAGCCCCCCCAGAAATAACTCATCTTGAGTGTCCGCCCATAAACAAGTCACCACATCCTATACACACACTGCCACACACACACACTGCAAAGTACACTAAACCCGTTGTTGCTTAGCCAATGCTTCACAAACACACAATTACAAACAACCAGCACAACACCACGCACACCACAGTGCATGTTCAAGAACCGCTTCATCTTGAAGAGTACCGCTACCAGCCGTGATCATGCCATGTCAACGCCCCATAAACCAGGTCAATGTCTAATGACCAAGCCCAACCCTACCCCGTCGCTTGATCATCCAAAGCCGACCAGTAACAGGTCCATGGTCTCATGAAGCACACGTACCAAAACAAAACTCATGACAACCAAAGCCTTACGTAACCAGCATGT
>VALG01010753.1:6750-30790 GCA_009835305.1 Ipomoea purpurea
ATGCTTAAGAATGGATTTAATCCTCCTAATTACCTCTTTCAGTTCTTTTTATAATTTTGCCTTAAACCTAGTTATGGGATTTATTTAGACCCGATCCCTTAACCTTTTAATAGGGTCAATGGATTTGACCTTTATTTATTAAGCCTTTGGACCTTAGCCTCTATTTAAAAGAAGGGAATGTTCTTTCTACCCTTTATATTGTTGTAGGAGGCCCATACTTGACATTTCAAATTTTCGGCAAATTATTGTATGGACCATGGTCCACATAACTTGAGTGGACCATGAATATAGGATACATTTTTAATATACTAAATGTACATTATTTGTGTACTGAAGGTACATTATTTGATAGTATATTTAAAATAATGTACTTTTAGTACTAAAATAATGTACCATCAAATAATGTACTTCTAGTCTACAAATAATGTACATTTAGTATATTAAAAATGTACTTTTTATTTATGGTCTACATAATTATGTGGACCATGGTCCATGCAATAATGATTGTAGATTTTCCTAGCTTGAAAGCCAAACTACAACTTAAGAACAAGCTAAAACTATTCTTATAGAAGCTAGACATATCGTTAAAGAGTTAGTTTGATATAATTTAGCAAATAACAAATAAGACAATTAAAACAAAGGATTGAGACTTGGTTGATTCAATCTAAGATGCCAAATATTGTATTAAAGATTAGGGAATTAAATCAAGGCATATGGTAATTGAGGTGCACAAAAGTGTCCAAATGTCACTCTCGTAGCTATTTGGAATTGCAACCTCACATTGAACTTCACTCTCGTGGCAATTCAACCCAAGGACGCCCAAACAAGAACAAAAGGCAAAGATTCTCCTTAACACCCAAAATACTCTTGTATTGGGTATTAAGTGTGTGAATGTGTGACTAGTGTACAAGCTAAGCTCTACTCTCGTAGCAACAAACACACTCTAAATAAAGTATATAATTGAGATCCAACAATTATACCCAATTTCACAACAAACCCTAGAACACCCAAATAATTTCATTTATGCAATACAACTCAAATAAGAATCAATAGCAAGAAAACAAACTAAATCCTAGTCCTAAAACACTTAGCTACTCATAATATAGACAATATATAACAATTATTAAAAGAGTAATTGAAAGAGATGAAAAGTAAAGATCAGAGAAGAGATGAATAAAACACAAGGTCATTGGCTAAATTAAAAACACAATAATATAGTATAGGAAAAAGGGTCAAATATGCCCTCGACCTTAGCTAAAAGTCAATTAGGCCCCTAAACTGTTTTAAAGGTGCAATTATACCCATCAACAATTCATTTAGCTGCATATGAAGCCAAAATAAAGTTAATGACTGCTATCACATGTCATTAGGGTTCAGGCCACCTTCAGGCGAATTTTCCGATAAAAAAATGTGACCAGCACCGACCTAGATTTGCCGAAGAAAATTTCGCCGGTTACTTTTTTATTTTTGCCGAAAATTCGCCAGAAGGTGGCCTGAACCCTAATGACCTGTGATAGCAAGTCCTTAAGTTGTTTTTGGGCTTCATTGCACTTAAATGAACTTGTTGATGGGTGTAATTACACCTTTAAAAAGTTTAGGGGCTAATTGACTTTAAGCATGGTTGCAGTAGACGCTGGACGCTAGTCGGGCGCCCGGGCAGCGCCTAGCGCTAAGCAGCCTAGTCGGAATCTAGGAGGCGCTAGGCATTCGCGAAAAAACTGGTAGCAGACTGCAATTTGACATTTATTAGAGGTTGTTTTCAACATTTTATCAATAACACATCCAAATAAATACATAATGAAAATTCATAATCATAACATCAAAAGAATATTTAAAAAAAAAAACTCAAATGAAATTAACCCAAAACTTTCAATCATCCAAAGAATGGAAGTATCAACTAGTCTACGAGTTTATATATTGTCAATAATATGTATTATGCTCATATAAATGGAAAATTAGCCAAGTCATCGGTCGGGTTACACTCGACTAACTCGACAGAAATTTAACGAGTTAACTCGGCTAACCGACGAGTTAAGCGCTAGGCGGCTGAATTAGGCGCTAGGCGGGCGCCTAGGCGGCCGGTCTCCTAGGCGGGAGCCTAGGGCGGAAATCGCCACGGCCTATGTCGGCCTACGCCTAGGCACCGAGTCGGTGCTAGGCGGATTTTTAACCCTGCTTTTAAGCTAAAGTTCGAGGGCCTATTTGACATTTTTCCTTATAGTATATGAAGTTTCATGAATTAATAAGCAGCTTTAGCGTCTTCTTTGCTCTATCCTCTTCCTCTCTAGCTCTTCTTTGCTCTCATCTTCATCAGAACTAAGCTGTCATGAATGAATGAAAACAAATTAGATATAATTGTTAATGTTACTTTATTATTGTTATTTTATTATATGTAACATAGCTTGTAATTGTGTGGTCATAGAATTAGTCTTAGATAGCTATTCTATTAGTCAGGAGTGTCTAGTGGTGTATTATGATATACTCTCCTGTAATTGTTCCGGTTCTAACTGAATGAGATTATCTTTCAAATCTGGTTATCAGCCTAACCGATCCTAATGATCGTTTCTCTATCGCCAACCACCCAAACACCATCGCCAAACCACCATGTCTTCCCACTCATCCGAGAGAACCATCTCAGCCGCAGGTGGCTCCTCCCGTCAGGCACCAATCCCCTCACTGGCGCCCACCACTACATCTCCATGAAATTAACAAGTAAGAACTTCCTTTTTTGGCGCACCCAGCTTCTCCCATTCTTGCGTGGGCAAGATCTCGTCGAGTTCGTGGATGTTCCACGCCGTGTCCGCCTCCAACCATTGCTCGACACCCGCCGTTGAGTCAAGCTCTGACGCTACCACGACTGATCCGATCCCCAATTCGGCGCCCACAAGGTGTGGGTTCAACGGGATCAGTCGATCCTCTCCCTTCTCATCTCCTCAATGTCCGACGAAGTCCTCCACCTCGCAGTTGGCCGGAGCACCGCCGCGGAGGTTTGGCAATCCATCTGCACGGCTTTAGGCTCAAACACTCAAGCGCGTGCCTTAATCTGCTAGGCCAATTCCAGTCCCTCCGTTAGGGGAATGCGTCGCCGGCGGAGTATCTTGGGCATGCAGAGCTTCTAGTCGAGGCACTTGCGCAGGTCGGCCAACCCTTTCTCTTGTAGAGCAGAACCTGTACGTCTTGAGAGGCCTTCGACCGGAGTACAGGACCTATGCTGCTTCGCTGACTGCCAATTCTCCAGTAACACTGCCAGCAGATGGCAGATTACCTCCAAGCTGCTGATTTCATCTTGGCCGACGATTATCTCGTAGCGGCCGACGGTGGCTCTGGTGGCTCACATACCGCACTATACGCTGGACATGGGCGTTGTGGCAGCAGTTCGCATGCAAACGGTAGCCGTCGTGGTGGTCGCGGCAGACGCTATAACAACAACCATGGCCGTGGCAGACGTTGGTGGGAGAGGGGCACCAAGATGCCAAATTTGTCGCTCACACGGTCATGACAGCAGTATACTGCTTCAAAAGGTACTCTGCTCCGACTCCAACTCAAGCCAATATGGCAGTTTCCGGCGATCCCGCGACGGATTCCTGGTATCCCGACACCAGTGCAACAGCACATGCCATGCCGTATGCCGGCATGTTGAGTAACTTGGAGGAGTATGGCGGCTCGGACATGCTCCGGGTTGGAAATTGTACAAGTTTGGCTATCTCGCGATTGTCATGCATCTATTCCATCCGTGTCAAAACAGTTATTCATGTCTAATGTGTTGCACGTCCCAAAATTAACTGTCCCATTATTGTCTGTCCAAAAATTCGCTAATGATAATCATGTTTGTTTTGAATTTCATGATAGTTGCTTTCTTGTGAAGGATTCCAAAACCAAGGCCACACTTCTTAAAGGACCAACCTCGGGCGGTCTATACAAGTTACCTGTGTCCCGTTGCCACTTTGCGTTTGTCAGTTCCCGTGCTACGCCGGCGGTATGGCATCGTAGACTTGGTCACCCACACAGTCTGGTTCAAAATAAAGTCCTCCAGAATTGCTTCGTCTAGTCAAATAATGTCAAAGATTTGGGTCGTGCACAACTTGCCATCTCGGCAAGTCCTCCCGTTTCAAGTTAGATAAAGTTAATAATGTAGCCAAAATGTATTAGATCTTCTATATACAGATATCTGGGGCCCTGCCCCCGTAGTGTTGTCTAGTGGCTCTCGTTATTTTCTATTGTTTGTTGATGACTTCACGCGTTTCACCTGGTTTTATCCGTTACGGGTAAAATAAGATATTTATAAAAAATTTGACTCGTTTCGTGTGTTGGTAGAGCGGCAGTTTTCGCGCTCTATCAAGTCAATCCAATCAGATTTAGGGGGTGAATACCGCAAATTACATGCCACATTCCAATCCTTGGGTATTAATCATCGACAGTCGTGTGCCTATACACATGAACAAAATGAGCGTCGTAACAGACATATTGTTGAAACGGGCTTAACTCTTCTCGCTCAAGGCTTCGTCTCGCAACAATATTGGGACTATGCCTTTGAGACTGTCACCTGCCTAATTAACTACCTTCCCACCTCGGTCTTAAAGTTTGAAAGTCCATACTATCGTCTCTACAAAAAATCCCCCCGTACCAATTTCTTCGGGTCTTTGGGTGTCAATGTTACCCCTATCTACGGTCCTACAATTGGCACAAGATGGAGTACCATTCCACATCGCCTGTCTTCTTAGGATACCCACCGTCCTATAGGGGATATAGGTGCATGGATTCAGTCAGTGGGAACACCTATATATCTGTCGCTATGTGCGGTTTGACGAGTGTGTCTTTCCTTTTGAAACAGGTCCAGTTCAGCAGGACCCACCACCTGCATCTCTACCGTGGGCTTCATCACCCATTACGGCTGTGCAACCACAACCGCCTGTTCATACCCCGGGGCCTCCCCCGGATCCAGAGCCCATCCTGTTAGCTCAAGAAGCGCCACACTTGGCCATTGAGTCTAACGTTCCACACGGGCTAGGAAACGGACCACCATAGTGAAGCCTCTTGTCATGCGTTTTCGGCGTATGACTCAGGGTACTAATGAACAATTCCATGCACTAACGGTGACAACTGATCCAACATGCTACTCCAAGCTGTGGGGTCCCGCAGTGGCGCGATACAATTGATCAAGAGTTCAATGCCTTGCTTCACAACAACACCTGGCGTTTAGTACCCCCTGATCCTACTATGAACATCATTGGGTGCAAATGGGTTTTCCGTACTAAACGCACTGCTGACGGCTCGATTGACCGCTACAAGGCTCGTTTAGTAGCCAAAGGCTTCAATCAAGTTGCAGGGGAGGAATTCTTCGACACTTTCAGTCCGGTAGTCAAACCCACGACAGTTCGCATTCTGTTTTCTTTGGCTGTATCAAACAAATGGACCTTACGGCAGTTGGATGTCCACATTGCCTTTCTCAATGGCCATTTAGCTGAGACAGTATACATGAAACAGCCACCGGGATACGAAGACCCGTCTCATCCTGACCACGTGTGCCTCTTACAGCGCTCGCTATATGGGCTCAAACAGGCTCCGAGGTTGTGGTTCCGCAGGTTTTTCCTCTTCCAAGACTGATGTCTCACTGTTTTACCACTCGACAGGAGCCTCAAAAGTTTTTCTCCTTGTCTATGTGGATGACATCATAATGATGGGTAGTGATGCGGTTCTAGTCAACTCTTTGCTACGTCGCCTCGCCACCGCCTTCAAAATCTGTGACCTTGGCACACCAGGGTTTTTCCTGGGCATTGAGACAGTTGCGGTAGGTGATGACATGATTTTCTCACAGCGGCAATACATGGTTGACTTACTGGGTTGCTCCGGGATGACGGACTACAAACCCCTCGCCACACCAGCCTCTGTTTCTCAAGCGGTTACTCCGTCTGATCAGCCGTTTGAGAATCCCACGTAATATCGCCGTGTAGTAAGTGCACTACAATATCTGACTATCACCCGGCCAGACCTCTCCTACGCAGTCAACCGCCTGTGCCAGTTTATGGACTCTCCCATTGACGATCACTGGGCAATGGTAAAACGTGTGTTACGGTATATAAAAGGTACTCTGAGTTTCGGACTACGACTATCTCCCTCAGCCTCCAGTGCCATACATGCCTAATCGGACTCCGACTGGGCAGGTTGTCCGGTTGACAGGAAGAGCACCAGTGGTTATGCTGTATTTTTAGGGGACAATCTTGTTTCATGGCTCTCTAGGAAACAGCGCACCGTAGCCCGCTCCTCTACTGAAGCAGAGTATAAGGCGCTCGCTGATGTCGCAGCTGAAGTCACCTAGGTTGTCTCATTACTACAGGAACTCGGCTTGCATACTGGGCGGCCCTCCAGCCTATGGTGTGACAACTTAGGAGCCACTTACCTTTGCCAATCCCGTATTCCACGCAAGAACGAAACACGTAGAGATTGATTACCACTTTGTTCGTGGCAAGGTAGCCTCAGGGGACTTTGTGGTCAACTTTGTCTCCACCAAAGATCAACTAGCTGATGTTCTCACCAAGCCTTTGCCCGGACCTCGGTTTATAGCTCTGCGGGACAAGCTCAATGTTGTGGATCACCAACCTTATGCTTGAGGGGGTGTGTTAATGTTACTATTATTATTGTTATTTTATTATATGTAACATAACTTGTAATTGTGTGGTCATAGAATTAGTATTAGATAGCTAGTCTATTAGTCAGGAGTGTTTAGTGGTGAATTATGATATACTCTCCTGTAATCGTTTCCTGTTCTAACTGAATGAGATTATCTTTATAATCATAATGAAACTAGTTATATCATGAAGTTATGTTTAGAGAATAATTAAAGGAGTTGAGCTGAGAGTGAAATAAAAAGCAAGCAATTGAGAAGGAGAAATGGATAGAGAGACCTACCTGTATTGTTTCCTTCTCAATCACAACCATATCTTCGTTTCCACAGTTGTAATACAGGTCAGCTTGGATTTGGTTGGCTGAACTCACCGCAGAAGGAAGGCATCGTGTTAATTCGATTGACTTCAATGTTTCAATATATGCAAAGTTGTTTGGGATTTCTCTCAACTGACAGCAATTGCGAAGGACTAGGTGCTCAAGACGCGGGAAATGGTCATCAATAGCTTCCCAATGCTTGAGATCAGTTGAAAATATTTCAAAATAAACTAAGCTTTGGAATTCATCCTCCTCTGGTAATTCCCACTCCTTGCCTATGCCGGAAAACATTAATAACCTGAGCACCTCTAGGCTAGGCAACTGGCAAAGAACATTAATTCCCTTCCACTCAAGATTCATACACTTAAATGACAACTCCACAAGGCCTTTCAAGCCAGCAATTTGGTTATTAATTGAAATAATTTGAGGAGTCCTATAATCCCATACATTGCAATTAATATGCAGTCCCCTAAGCTGCGGTAAATAAACAAGGGTGTCAATGCACTCATTGCAAGAGCTTCTTTCACCTGTAATTACCACCTCCTTAAGGTCCGGAGTTCTTAGAAAGATTCTATTGTGCAATCACAAGGCTTCAACGCCAGTTGGAAGGACTTTGAGAATCCTGTTGCTGTCGAAACTTCAAGTATTTTACATCATCCGCATAAATATCAAGTGTTTGAAGATTCCAAGCCTTTAATAGTTCTATGATTCTAAAATCTCTAACTACCTGAGGTAAGTATCTTAAGTGGACAAGATCCACAATCTTCTTGCACATGCTAGCATCGTAAAGTAGAATACTCTCAATAGATTGAAACTTTTCAAACGTAAAGATTCCGCGGCCTCTGTAAAACAGAAAATGGACCGACATGTAGTGATAGAAGAAGAAGCTGAATGTAATAATGTACGGGTGTTTCATCAAAATCTGTTGATTGGATGCTTAGCCAACGGAACCTTTTTGACAGAAATTCAAACCATTTCCGGGTACCACATGTAGAAGGTTCTCTTTTTGAGCTTCTCTAACACAAAAGGCATGCACAAAAATCATGCATCTTAAAGGCCTTAATTTTTCTTCCATGATAACTTTGCTTGCTTTCAGAAATCAGGTTTCTATCCAAAAGTTCCTGTACGCATCTTTCAGCCACTTCATCAAGGCTCTGGTTCTCAAACTCCTTTAAAAGTCCTTCACTGGCCATAACTTTACAATATCTTTAACATAGATCTCTTTACCTTTCGGAAAAACTCCAAAATATAAAAAACAAGCTTTCAAGTTATATGGCAAGTGATTGTAATCCAATGAGAAAATTCTTGAGCATGTCTTCAGCAATATTAGTCATAGCAATATTCTCCCACTCACCTGAGTCCACATTGAAATTGGAAACTACCCTTGCTACAATAACAATTGCCAGAGGTAGTCCTTTGCACTTCTCAACAATTGGTCTCGCAATAGTCTCAAGGTTAGCATGACGTGATGTGCCCGCCTTCTGACAAAATAGATCCCAACTCTCACTTTGATTTAACAAGTGCATTTGATGAATGGAGTCATGTTGGAACTAGCATAATAAAGCCATCTTTGTAAGGCGAGTAGTCAATAATACTCGACTACCATTTGCGTTATATGGTAAGCATCTTTCGATTGCATCCCATGCCTCTACGCTCCAGACATCATCAATCACAATTAAGTACCTATTATTACAGTATGTGAAATTTGTGTTAGGGTAGATAAAGATTATGAGATAGACTTATAGATCAGAGTTTGTATATATATCATTTAATCTATAAAAAGAATCTTAGTGAGTCATTGTTACGTATGAGAACAGAGACATTCCTATCACAACCACGTACCTTAGAGGCTTCAAGCTTTTGTAGAGTCGTAATGCTAGATCCTCATCATCCTCATTATCCTCATCATCCCATTATCCTCATCATGAGTGCTGCTATTTGCATAGTCAATAAAATTAAGAAGACAAAGAAGCATATGTCTCTTGTTATGATGCTGTGATGCAAAAACCCATGCTTGCCTGTCAAAATGATAGGCAATTGACGGATCTTGATATATTCTTTTGCTAACTTTGTCTTACCGATGCCTCCATACCGCAGATCGAAACAATTTGTGTCGCTTTTCACCATAGATTAGCATCCTCATTATCTCAAACTCCTTGTCTCTACCGATCATTTTGTTGTGGGATTTAGAAGCAGGTTGGGAAGAATCAGCTAGAGATAATTGGTAGACACATCAAAGGGCTTTCTCCTTCGACCAGCGTTGAGATTGGTCCTTTTTTTTTTTTTTTTCAACGAAAGCAGCTATTTAAGTAGAAGTCCAGTCTTTCTTTGGGCTAATTCTTCTTCACTAAAGACTGTTTTTTACTGTTAACTCCGTTTTCTTGATTTTCACCAACTCTTCCTTGACGCATAAAATTCTTTCATTCCTTGTGCAGAATAAGACCAAGTGAAAAAGGACTAGAAGATTTGTCGGGCATCAGTATCCCCTTTGTGGTGTTCCAATTCCATATTTCTCCTTCTGTTTTATGAATTGAGATTGGATTTCAGAGTTTTTCGATTCATCTCCAACTCCAAAGCTACAAACTCCTGAGCTTGTGTTTTCCAATCTTTTGTTGGCTTCAACACCATACATTCTGTCTTATCAAGAGAGTTCGCATCAGAAATCTAAGGCTTTGATGAGAGATTGGATCAAGTCTTTGTGAAAGGGGTGAGGAGTTCCGATATCTGTGTAGGATTGGAGCGAGGCAGAGGTTGCAAGAACTCAAGCTCAAGTGTCCTCCATAAGAGAAAGTTAGAGCCACCAGGGAGCAGCACCTAGTCTCCATTATCTGTTCCTTATGATAATGGTTTTGCCGTTGTGTGAGGAGTATGAATATTCATCTCGCAGTTCCAATAATTAATATCAATAACCCAAATTAAAAAGTACTCTAGAAAGCGACTTGGCCTCAGCCACATATATATTGCAATCTTTTTACTAGCTACACAAAAGCCTTCTCCTTAATTTGATTTTCTCTTTTATTTTTTCTTTTTTTTGGTTATCGGATGACAATAAAATTCCACAGTTACCTCCATCCAGAAAACATATTTGATTCACTCGTCTCCTCTTTTCCAGAATTATAGGTGGCAACTCTATATTAATGTAATATAATACAAAAAATTAATCATCGCTTTAAAATCAAATCGACAATGCTATTTTGAAATTTCCATTCCCAAAAAAAAAAAAAAAAAAAAGTAAAAATAAACCGGCACGGAGACGCAGAGTATATCGTCGTCCAATTTTTTAAAATCACCGAAGTATTTGTAGACATGAGAGAGAGAGAGCAAGGACTAATGAGAGAGATTAAAAGAACTCCTTCCTCTCTAAGCACCATTTTTACAATTAGAATTCAGTGGCCCCATATTCCAAATTTCAAGTATGGGAAAATCTCTTTAGGTTACCATATTTTCCAAGCCAAAATGAACGTTTTCCTAAATCTTTGGACCTAGCATCGAGATTTTTTAGTATACTCAACTCTCTTCACGGCCAATTTTCCAGGGTTCAACAAAGCAATCGATCTTTCACGATCAGGGGAGTAATACTCTTTGTAAGTGCGTACTGTATATACTCTCCCTAAACATCAAACACACTCTTACGTAATTATAACATGAAATAATGGTCGAAAGAAAAACCCAATATTCTATTGACAGAGATTCTTCCTAATACTTATAGAATTCCACTGGACCACAGAAAATGAATGCGCAATCATGAAGTAAGCTGGTTGGGTCTCCTTACCAAATTATCAAATATGGGCCTTTCGATCCGTTAGCTCCCTGTATCCGATTCTTAAAAAGGAAAAAAGATCTCTTGGGTAGTGGGGCGCCGGGGAAATTCGGAACGAGAGAGTACTAAGCAGGGGGTTGTGTCTACTCAATCTGGACAACAGATACGTTGGTGGAACATCAAGGTTCCGTCCTTCTTGATTTTCCACCAAAGCGGACCATTCCTTTGCATTAGGCATGTAATGCAATGATTACCTCCCCACAATTGAAACGTCGCCCTTGTGGTTGCAGTAAGAGAGAGTCATTATTCAAAGAGACCGTAAGACGAATATTACCACATTTGAAGATTAGTTAATAGATTGATGTTCGTGCAATTATTCGAGCCCCTATCAAGGACCTCGCCTCTTTAATTGCTGATTCCTTATATACAATTTCATAGTATTGCATAGAAACGTAAACGCCATCTCGCATGTTCTTACATCTTATAATCGTAGCTTTTCGTGAAAAAAAGACCAATTGAAGCGGGATTTTCTCAAACACATGAGGCATGTTTTCCATCTCTTCCTCCCCGAGAAACAAGGGGGCTATCTCGTTGCAAAATTTACTCAATTTCATATGTGGAAATTCCGCAAAGATCTCTTCCTTTTATTCCCTAGTTGGGGGAATAATCCGCCCCGATCTATTTTTTGGTTAGGCAATGTGTGGTTGGAAAGAAGGATTCGGTTTTTAGCAAGGACGGAATGTATGGTCAAATATTCAATATGATTCCACAAGTCTAGTTTCGTTCAAGTAAGATTCTAGGCCAACTGAAAGGATCGCTCTGATCCAATTGCCAGAGATCATGTTTGGATTCCATTAGTAATGAGGATTCGAATATCGACCCCATTGATGCAATCAAAGAGAGATTCAACAACTAGAAGAAAGATCGGATTCCCCGGGTATCTTCCTTTCTTCTAATGTGCATATTGGATGTTCGATTTCATCTTCCACTCTGAACTACATCTCTGAGCTTTGTTTCCAACTCTTTTATTGCCTTCATACACCGATTATCATTCTGTTCTCATCAAAGAGGTTCCATCAGAAATCCAAGCTTTTGAGGAGAGATTGGACCAAGGTTTGTTGAAAGGGTGAGGAGTTCCATTTCTTGTAGGATTGGACGAGGGAGAGGCTGAAAGAACTCAAGCTCAAGTGTCCTCATAAGAGAAAGTAGAGCTACGCAAGCCATTCTTATCTCCTCTCTGTTTTGAATTGTAATATTTGAGTGAAGGTTAGCTGAAGGAAGATAAGTGCAATATCAAATGGCAATTGGACAAAGTGAAGATGGTACGGTGTTTAATAATAATGCCATGAGAGGCTAACGCCACAGATCTGATGATGACTTTAATTTCTCAGTGCAATAATTCAATAGAATATAATACAGTGTACATTGTTTTTTTTTTTGTTTTTTCTTTTCTTTTTTCACCAATCCAACAGAGACATAGGTAGAGTGAAATTTTGGAGGTAACCTCAATTAAATTGTTTGGGAAAAGGGTCAAATGCACCCTCCAATTTTAGGTAAGAAGTCAATTAGGCCCTCAAACATTTAAAAATTACAATTAGACACATTAACATATTAATTTAGTGCATTAATGTCCAAAACCCTAATGGCATGATTGGTTCATGAAATGGGTCAGGAATTGAATAACATTTCTTGGAATAGACCTATTCCATCGTTTGGTTAGATCATTTTGTCATGGGAATAACATGCCTAGGAATGAGCTATTACCTTCACAAGGGGAATAGCCATTCCTAGAGAGGGCCTTGGTATTAGCTATTCTCATGCTCTTGGAAATAACTTTTATATCACAAATACCAAAAATACTATTTGAATATTTAATGTATTAAAATTAAAAATGTATATTTTCAATGCATTAAAAATGTATATTTAATATATAATAAAAATATATCTTATGTCAGTTGTTCATCTTACATAGTGACTAGTGAATAGTGATCAACGATTTATAATGATTCCTAGCTAAAGTGGTAAGGTTGTATGCACCTTTACAACACAAGGTGTACAACATTGAAACACGGGAAAGAATAGTGCTAAATAAATATAAATTGTAGCAATTAATATAGAGTAAATATTTTTGAGGAGTTAATACCCAAAACGTCCTCGACTATAGGTGGTTTTTCCTCAATTTCGTCCACAAACAACTTTGGGACTAAAATATCGTCCCAGACTTTTTATGTTTGCTCAATTTAGTCCAGACTTTGTGTTTTTTTGCTCCAATTTAGTCCTTCATTTGTTATTCCTGTCCATTTGGTGTTAAATAAATAGACATTTCAGTAATTTAAATATTGCCATTCTTTACTCATAGACATGTGTAACTGCGAAATCCCTATTTTTTTTTACGAATTAACTCTAAAACTGCGAATATAAAATTTGATTTGCAGGTCGGGAGTATTCTGGTGTAATTCATATAAGAAGAAGAGAAATTTCGCACTTCACAAGTTGAAAAGTAAAAGAGAGACAATATTGACATTACTGAATTGTCCTTTTATTAAACACCAATTTGACGAATAATAAATGGAGACTAAAATTGAGCGAACACAGAAGTCTGGGACGATATTAGGTCACCAAAGTTGTTTAGGACGAAATTGAGGAAAACATTATAGTCGAGGATGATTTGGGTATTAACTCTTTTTTTGAGATATGAGTACATGGCTAGTTAAGTGGTAAGATTGTAAGTTATGCATACACGTCTTTTTATTTCACGAGGTATACAATATAATTTGGAACAGAAAAAAAAAAAAAATCGTGCAAATAAACAATAATTAAGTTGTGAGTATTCAATAATAATCTTTTCTTCTCCCATATTCAATAATATCTTTGGACATATGAGCACATGACTAGCTAAGTGGTAAGGCTGTAATAAGTTATGGATACAAGCCATGTAATTTCACGAGGTATATAGGTGATGTTTGGTATAATATAATAATTAGACTATGTTTGGCAAATCTAACCGAAAAGATAACTGAAAGCTGAAAAGCTATAAGTAAGAAGTTAAAAATTGAAGAGTTGTTAGCTAACTGATTATGTTTAAAAGTGTTTGGTAAAAATTAATTTTTTGATAAACAGATAAATGTAAAAAGACTAAAAAGGACATTTTCATAGAATTTAAATAATATGATTATTATATTATTTTTATATTATTAAATATATGAGATATATTTAATTTAATAATTTTTTTATAATATATATTAAATTAAGACAAAAAAAATGTTTAATTCGTAAGAGTAAAGAATGTCATTTATTTATGAATGAAGGATTAGAGTTAGAACTTTAAAGGAGTTGTTAAGCGGGGACAGAAGAAGATAAATAAAAATATAGTAGAAAAAAAATGCCAAAAAGGTTAATTGGAAAGGATAAAAGATTCATTTATTTAAAATAATAAAGATAAAAGATGAAAAAAAAAGTTAGGAAGTTCCTAGCTTATTTTTGAAACACTACCTAAGGTAATTTTCAAAATAAGCCCTTATTTTAAGCTACTAGCTTATTTTGGAACATAACCAAACGCTAAAATTCAAAAAAATGTTCAAAGTAACTTTTTCGATTAACTTTTTGAGAAAGTCATTTTACATGTATCAGCTATCATCTAACAACTAATTTACAAAACACTTTCCTACAATCCGCGCACGAAGATGTGGTCGTCGTAGTTGACATGGTTCTACACCACTTTTCAGGTTTTTGACTGAAATAGGAATGAGCCTAAGGTGATTGACAACAATAGGAATGAAATTTTTTTGGACAATAAAGGGAAAACCGAGTTTGGGAAACGCAGTTGGGCTGAAAACCGCATTTCCCAAACTCGATTGAGCTTAATGGCCACGGCAATATCAGCCGCATTTGGAAATGCGGCGGTAGTATAATATACGACAACCGCGTTTCCCAAACGCGTTTTTGTGTCTACTACAACTGCATTTGGGAAACGCGGATGTTGTATATTATACTGGAAAATGTGGATATGCTTCCGCCTTTCCGCCTTATGCTGTAACAATGGCGAAGGGGAAATACGGCTGAGGACTCCTACAGAAAACGACGTCATCGGCGACCACAGCTTTCACCGTGTTTGTAATTCTCTATTTGGTCGTTTTAATGCTCCTCGCTTTCGGAATTCTCTCGATTCCCAGCAGCTCCAGGGGCTCCTCAGAAAGCACACGATCTTAGCACAATCGCGCACAACACACTCGGAAGGTACTTCATTTCTGTTGATTTTTTTTTTTTTTTTAAACTAATTTCTCGAAATCCTGGAGTGATAGTCTTTCTGATGAGGAATTTGTTTGGCGTAGAGAAAAGCAAGAAGAAGATGATGGTAGAAATTTAGATAGCTGGGTTTCCTTGGTCTCCATAGTTTATCTTCGGCTCCGGCGGAAGGGCGGAAACATGCGGTGTTCGTATTATACAAGGAACGCACTTCCCGAATGCGTATTTGTGTATACTACAACCACATTTGGGAAACGCGGTTGTTGTATATTATACTACAGCCGCATTTCCCGAATGCGGCTGATATTGGCGTGGCCATTAAGCTCAACCGAGTTTGGGAAATGCTGTTTTCAACCCAACCGCGTTTCCCAAACTCGGTTTTCCTTTTATTGTCCAAAAAAATTCTCATTCCTATTATTGTCAATCACCCTAAGGGTGTGTTTGGAAACCCGGAAAATGATTTTTGAAAATCATTTTCCGGGTTTTTGGTGTTTGGCTACACCTGGAAAATCCAGTCAACGGAAAACATTTTCCGCTACATGGTAGGCCCTCACTGTCGTGGGTAGTGGTAGGAGACTTTAACGATCTTCTATTTCAGCGTGAGAAGAGGGGAGGAAACACGCATCCTAATAGTCTCCTACGTGGCTTTGGGGAGACTATTGATGACTGTGGGTTGATGCAGATGCCCATTAGAAAGGCCACCAATTCATATGGGAAAAGAGTAAGGGGGCACAGAATTGGATAGAGGAAAGACTAGATAAAGTCTTGACAACGGCAGACTGGGGTGGTATGAATGAGAACGCATGGATAGAAAATATACAGACTCGAACTTCGGATCACTCGGCTCTCTACCTTAGCATTGATGCAATCTGCATGCAAGAGGGAGGGGATCGAGGGGTTTCAGGTTTGAGATGGCCTGGCTCCTGGATGAGGGGTGTAGGGATGTGGTAATGTCTGCGTGGTAGGAGGGAAGGTCTGAGGGGCCGGGTTGCTGAATTGTCAGCAATATATTGTGGAGGCAAGTTGATGCGGTGGGGTGGGGATCATTTTCATAAATGCGAAGGGATCTGGCTGCTCTAGCCGAATTCCAACAGATAAATAATCAGCTGAATCAATTGGAGGCCGAGGAGAATGTTTTTTTGGAAGCAACGAGCGAAACAGCACTGGCTCCGGGGCGCAGATGCCAATACAAAGTTCTATCACAGGTATGACATCATCACTATATGCACTGTGCTCAATCATTAAGGTCCACACAAGTTGTGTGGACCATATTTTGTATACTATAAATGTACATTTAATACACAAATAATATATTTTTAATATATTAAAAATGTACTTTATATTCATGAAAAATATATTATTTGAATACTAAATGTACATTCTTTTATATCATGTACATTCAGTATACAAACAATATATTTTTAGTATATTAAAAATATAATTTCTTTTATGATCATACAACATTATGTGAATCATGGTCCCTACAATAATTTGCCCACTGCGCTAGGCCAGTTTGGTGTGACGAGTTATTTGAATTGGACAAGTAAGCTTAGACCTCGATCAAGCCATTGTGTTGGACCTTTGTACCATAGCTCCAATAATGCTAAAAAAATCATTTAAAGTAATTATTTATGATTCCAATGATCTTATGGTGAAGAAGAAGAAAACATCATCGGCCTTGGGTAGTGGTACTAGGAATAATCCTGCTGCCAATGTAGTTGTAGATGTTCCTGATGTCTGCTGTGCCCCTCCTGGGATTGGTTCTGCTTCCGATGTTCTTCCTAGACCAAGAAACAACACTCAAAGACCAAATCACAGAGAGGTATTTATTTATATATGCAATGTCATCTTAGATCACTTTATAATGAAATATAATCATTAGATTTTCATTATAAAGTTAAATAAACCTTAATCAAATTTTGTTTGTAGAAATATCAAACAAAAGAAACATATTTTGCACATCTAAGCAATGTAATATTTCAAAGTAGTTTTAAAATGAAGCCATAAAAATAAGTCCATGAACGCTTTAATTTATGCTTCCAAGTATTAAATTAAAAAACAATATTTTGAGTTAATACTGGCTCAAACTCATGATATCTCATTTAGGAGAGCTACTTCATACCACTTGATCACAATGTCATTTACAAATTAAAACACAATATAATATATGAAGTTTGATTAATGAATAAGCAGCTTTTGCGTCTTCTTTGCTCTAGCTCTCCTCTGCATCATCTTCACTGCTCTCATCTTCATCACAGCGAGGCTGTCAAGAATCAATGAAAAAAAATTAGGATATAGCCCTGTTTGGTAAAATAATTAGTCTATTAAGTTAATTTTGACTTATTTAATTACTATTAACTTTTTGATTTGGTTAAAAAAAAATGTTTGGTTAATTAGCTTTTTATAATTTTAAAATGCTAAAATTTAAAAAGCTACTCAAGACAACTTTTTCTATTAGCTTTTCAAGAAAGGAAATTATACCAAATAGTTATAAGCTAATAGCTAATTTACCAAACACCTTTCTATAATCATTTAATATTATCAACTAGTTATACCATCTAATTAACCCATTCAGCTAACAACTATCAACCATTTACCAAACAGGGCCATAATGAAACTATATTCTCTTGAAGTTATGTTTAGAGAAAAATTAAAGGAGATGAGAGTGAAATAAAAAGCAGTTGTGAAGGAGAAATGGATAGAGAAAAACCTGTATTGTTTCCTTCTCAATCACAACCATATAGTTTCCACAGTCATGCTGCACACCTTGGATTTGCTGGGCAGAAATCACCGCAGAAGTTAGGCATCGTGTTACTTCGATTAACTTCAAGTCTCCAAAGCTGTCTGCAGGGATCTTTCTCAACCGAAAGCAATTGCGAAGGATTAGGCGCTCAAGACTCCAGAAATTAAAATGACTAGCTTTCCAATGCTTGAGATCAGTTGAAAATATTTCTAAATAAATTAATCTACGGAATACATTCTCCTCTGATAATTCCCAGTCCTTGCCTATGCCGGAAAACATTAATAACCTGAGCACCTCTAAGTTAGGCAACTGGCAAAGAACATTAATTCCCTTCCACTCAAAATTCATACACTTAAATGACAACTCCACAAGGCCTTTCAACCGACCAATTTGGTTATTAATTGAAATGATTTGAGTGGTACAATCCAATAGATTACCATTAATATATAGTCCCCTAAGCTGCGGTAAAAATACAAGGTTGTCAATGCAATCATTGCAAGATCTTCTTTCACCTGTAATTACCACCTCCTCAAGGTACGGACTTCTTAGAAAGAAATCTATTGTGCAATCACAAGGCTTCAACTTCAGTTTGGAAGGATGACTTTGAGAATCCTGTTGCTGTCCAAACTTCTTCATCTTGTTCCTTCCATCATCCGCATAAACATCAAGTGTTAGAAGATTCCAAGCCTTTAATAGTTTTTTATTCTAAAATCTCTAACTACTCAGGTAAGTATCTCAAATGGACGAGATCTACAATCTTCTTGCACATGCTAGCATCACTAAAGTAGAATACTCTCAATAGATTGAAACTTTCAGATGTAAAGATTTCACCTCCGAAAAACAGAAAATGAAAATGGACCGACATGTATTAGAAGAAGCAGAATGGAATAATGTTCATCAAAATCTGTTGATTGGATGCTTAGCCAACGGGAACCTTTTTGACAAAAATTGAAACCCATTTCCAGGGACAACATGTACAAGCTTCTCTTTTTTGAGCTTCTCTCACACAAAAGGCATGCACAACATCATGCACCTTAAAGGCCTTTATTTTTCTTCCACAATAACTTTGCTTGCTTTCAAGAATCAGGTTTCTATCCAAAAGTTCATGTATGCATCTTTGAGCCACTTCATCAAGGCTTTGGTTCTCACCACTCCTTTATAAGTCCTTCACTGGCCCATAACCTTGCAACATCCTTAAATAGATCACTTTCCCTTCTGGAAATACTCCCAAATATAGAAAACAAGCTTTCAAGTATATGGCAAGTGATTGTAATGTAATGACAATATTCTTGAGCATGCTTCAGCAATAGTTGCCATAGTAGATGATGAAATTAAATTTTAGCAAATACTCCAACTCACTTTAATGTGTTGAGGTTGGAAAATAGGCCTGCTACAATAACAACTGCCAGAGGTAGTCCTTTGCACTTGTCAACAACTGGTCTCGCAATTGTCTCAAGGTCAGCAAGACGTGATATGCCCACCTTCTGAAAAATAGATCCCAACTCTGGCTTTGATTTAACGGGTGCATTTGATGAAAGAAGTCATCGTTGCAAGTAGCATAACAAGCACCTCTGTAAGGCGAGTAGTCAATAGTACTCGACTTACCATATCCATCATCTGGAAAGCATATATTGAAAGCATCCCATGCCTCTATGCTCCACACATCATCAATCACAATTAAGTACCTATTATTACAGTATATATGTGTAAATTTATGTGTTAGGGTAGATAAAGATTATGAGATAGACTTATAATTATGATTTAATCTATACCTTAGACCCATCAACCTTTGGCGGAGTCGTAATGCTAGATCCTCCATCATCCTCATCACGATGCGCTATTTGCATAACCAATTGAATTAAGAAGACCAAGAAGCATTTGTGTTCTTATTATAGTGTTTTGATGCACTAACCCAGGCTCGCACCTCAAAATAATAGGCAATATACGGATTTTCATAATTCTTCTTGCTAACATTGTCTTACAATGCCTCCCATGCCGCTAATTGAAACAATTTCGCGTTGCCTTTGATGGATGTCCGATTAGCATATACTTTATATCATAAACTCCTCGCCTGTAGGGACATTTTTGTTGTGGATTCTAAAGCAGGTTGGGAGGATCAGCTTCAGATATTGGCTAGAACATCAAGGCTTCCTTGCAGCCTGTACTCCTTGTTGATTTTCACCAACTCTCTCCTTGACGGCATCAATGTCTTCCATTCCTTGTTGCAGAATAAGACCAAGTTTGGAAGAACAGGATAGAAGATTTTTGGGCATCAGTATCCCCAGCTTCGGTGTCCAATCCCAAATTCCTCATCTGTTTCATGAAGATGTGCAATTTGGAATTCGATTTCATCTTCACACTCTGAAAGCTACATCTCTGAGCTTTGTTTCCAACTCTTTCATTGCTCTCAACCCCATCCATTCTCACTCTCATTGAATAGTTGCATCAGAAATCTAAGCTTTTGAGGAGAGAAATTGGACCAAGTGTTTGTCTGAAGGGGTGACGGAAGTTATGTTCCCTTCGTAGGAGTTGGACGAGGGAGAGCTGAAAGAACTCACAGCCAAGTGTCTCATAATAGAAAGTAGAGCTACGCAACCATTCTTATCTCCTCCTCTGTTTTGAATTGTAATATTTGAGTGAAGTTAGCTGAAGGCAAAGATAAGTGCCAATATCAATGGCAATGGACAACAGTGAAGATGGTACCGGGTGTTAAATAATATGCCATGAGAGGCTAACGCCACAGATCTGATGATGCCTTTAATTTCTCAGTGCAATAATTCAATAGAAAATAATACAGTATACACTGTTTTTTTTTTTTTTTTTTTTTTTTTTTTTTCCGCCATCCAACCAATCTCCTTAATTAAAAATAACATATTAAATAAATGCGTAGTATTAAATTCAAAGATTAGGGGTAGATAATGACAAAATGCTGGGAAAATTTAAAATGTTGTAGTAGTTGCCTCGCAAGACTCGTTAGCCATATTCTAATTCAAATGATTTGTATTATGCAGTATTAAATTCAAAGATTAAGGGGTTTGACTTTTTTTTTTTCTTATTATATATATATAAATCAATAATTATTGTAAATATATATATATATATACTATATATATATATATATATATATATATAAAAAATATTAGTCTTTGACCATATAAAACTAGGGTGGTGCAAATAGCACTTTTTAATTAGCACCACCTATAAAGTGGTTTGACCTATTAAATAGGTGGTAAAATAGTAAAGAGTGTTTCTATTTGTACCACTCTTTGACTAAAATGGGGTATAAAATACATTGAAAATATAAAAAGGTGATAATTTATAATAAATACATAGGTGGTGCAAAAGCCTAATGGGTCGGTGTATGAAAGTAAGTACCATCCCGGTGCAGACAGCAGCTCACGGAAACATCCGACACTATACTATAGTAAAGTCGTTCGCGTATCTCCTTTCTTCTATTCATCAGATTTTTTGCTTTGACCAATTCAAGGTGAAAAAAGGGTTGGCTAAAAAGGGGGAGAGGAGAGCCTTAGGGTACGCTCACTTCTGCATTTTTGTTTAGGTTCTCGAGATTCTCAATCGCTCTTTTGAGTGGGGAGGAATAGTACGGGAATGGCGGTTCTCAGACGAGTGAATCCTTCCTCTCCCTATCGGTCGAGCTACTCCGTTCCTCTATAAATAAAAAAATAGGCTAGAATGCTTCTATTGAGCAAGAAAACAAGTAAAAAAGGCAAGCAACGCGCATCCGTTTTCTTGGTCCGCTACATATTATATTTATTATAAGCCGTTGTGCGTGAGTCTAAGTCTAAAGACTATAAGAGTCTTCCTTGTTCAGAACGCTTTGACCCTTTGCCATAGTATAGTTATGGAGATTCCAGATTCGCGGGAAAAGAAATCATTTCTTTGTGGACAGAAAGGAAAGATTACGACTATTTCCGATAGATAACCAAAGAACAGACAGGAGCAAGCCAGAGACCTATTCCATATGAGCTAGCTAGCCAATGAGATGAGCTACCCATTGAGGGAGCTTAAAGCGATGTCCCTATGTGCCAGCCTTTATCTTCCTTTCATATAGGTCCTTCCTTGCGTACTATACTTATAGAATTCCAGTTGAAATAAACGGCCTATCTTTTGCATTTGAAGGGACCTATCGTGACCCCGTAAACTCGCGATTTAGAAAATAGGCCATGAAGAACGTTTTCTATAAACCGAGATGAGAGATAAGCGGGATGGGCTAAGCTAAACGGATGCGAGAGTGAACGGATGACCGATCGATACAGTACGAGAGATTCCCGGGGAAGTTTTTAGAAAAAGGAATGAGCGCTTACCCTATCGACCGAACGACCGAAGCTACTATCCGCAAATCATTAACTCCTAAACTCCAGAACTAAAGGAATGGTAATCTACTGAGCTAGCCTCCCGTTATGCGCCAATGCTTGAACAGGACCGTTTACCTTTACCAAAAGAAAGAAGAGAAATTGGGCCATGTTTCCCGAGAGAGGCGCCTTCTCTCAGGCCAGCAGTCTTCTACTTCTAGTCGACTGCTCTATGACGGGCTTCCCTGTTTCCTGGGCTCTGCTCGCTCGTATACGCTCCGACCCAGCAAGTAATAATTGACAAGACATATGAGCCTTTCCTTGCCTGCATTAAGAAAAAAAATTGAAATAATGAATCAAGATCTAGATGGAGGGTTGGTTTGGCCGCAATACTTCTTCGTGAATCTCCAAACAAAAATTTTATTTGAAGTCCGAATACTCATAAGCTTAGGGACGCCTCTCGTTCCTCTTCCCCCATTTTAAAAACGTTTCTCACCCCCGCTTGAACTTTCGCTATCCGATTGGAATCGCGAAAGTTCTTTCAAGAGAAAGGATTTTTCTTGTTTTAAGAAAAGCCTCTTTTTGTTCCAACTCCAGCATTTCCAGAAACTCCAGGTCGCGCTGCTGTTTCTCCATAGTTTCCTGCAAATGTAGTTGGTAAAAGCCTAGAAAATGGTGTTGCTCTGTAGCAAACACGCTATTCTAGAAATAGGAAGAATGTCGGTGTAGAATAAAACTTGTAAGAATATTGGACAGGGTGGTATGGTTGAATTCATAAGGCTCCAAGGCAGAATTTAGAATTACTTCTAGTTGGAAATCGGTAAGAAAAAGCAAATGAGCTTCCCTACCAAAGAAGAGCATCTTATATAGTTGAACGATTTGTTCCTTTTCACTTCACAACAACAAAGAAACTCTTTCTAAATAACCAAGGAAGACGCTTGAGTCTTTAGACTTAGACTCACGCACAACGGCTTCTTATTAACATATAGCGTCTGTAGCGTTAGAAGCCGTTGCTTGTTTTTTAGAATCTTAGGAACACATCTCGATCTCTAAAAATCGAAATGCTATATCAAAGAAATAATCACATAATAAGAATTATGCGAAGTTCTTTCTCTCTTTATTTATGATAATTGGGGGGACGCTCTCTATTTCTTCCCCATCCGCGAGGGAAATTTTCATAGCTCCTCGCTGGAATCTATAAACTCTTATAACTCTTAAGAACTCGAAAGCACCTTATGTAGACTCTAAGGCTACGATCTTTATATGTTTTGGCCACGTCCGTTTCCGCTCCGAAGAAGAAGGTTTGGATCTTTCAATCTTATGTCGTGAGGGATATGACCTATGTTAGGTCCATAAGATACCACAGCTTTTGGTGTTCTATGATTCACCCCTCGAATAATGAGTAGGTAGTTCGATCCTTTTTCTTTTTATCTTCCTAGTAAACTTCTGGGGGGATGCGGAGCAATAGGTCGAATTTCTATATAAAGAAGAGTTGTCAACTATAGGACTTCTTATTCGAGTAGGAATATTTCGGTTTTTCTCGTTCCTTCTATTCGATAAGAATAGGGATTTTAAATGATACAAATTCCTCTTCATTCTGTTGTGCTCAGCGAAAGAACTACCTAAGCATACTTTTTCGGATCCAAACTTCTTTGTTCTTTCTAAGTATTCTTTTTGCATAGCAGAACGCAACTGGAAATTGGTGATTTGCCTATTCTTTTCCGATATAGCTCCTTATTTCTTCACCGCGGGTTCTCGCATCATTTCTTTAAAAGATATTATATCACCGTGGGAGAGTTTAAAATGAGTAATGTTGACCATTCCATTATTCACACAAATCCTTCGATGACTTATCGGCTGCCTTGCTTGAGGAATAGTTTCACAAAAATGGAGACGAACCGAATAACGTCCGATCTTGTTTCTGGATTGAGGAGAAAAGGGATATATGAAGTTCGTTTTGTTCCTCTGTGCATCTCTGTGATGGGTAAATTTCCATAAAAAAGGGACAACTTTCGTGTAGTTTGTAATTGGATGTAACTG
>VALG01010754.1:0-18010 GCA_009835305.1 Ipomoea purpurea
GTCCAAATAGATATACTGGTGAACCGTAGACTAATCCAATTAAGAACAAGTATATAGATCATTCAAATTATGCTCAAGAAGAATAAGCAATAACAATATAGAGCTTAATACCATATAGGACAATGTAAATGATGTAACATTAAGAATAATCTCCAATAGATATACATGATATGGAAATAGATCATTTAAGAACAAGTAATCTGATTTATTCAATATCCTTAATAAAGAAACAAACAAATATTCAACATTGAGCAATATTTTGAAGAAAAAAAGATATGAACTTGTAATAATCTCAGTAAAGAGATTGACCTCAAACATAAGCCAAGATAAGTGAAACATATGTCAACATATACTTATGCAAATAAATAAGCAAATTAGCATATTTAAATCATAACTTCTTGGCAATATATTGCACATAACATTTAAAGCTATAAGCACAAACAATTAAAGGCAAAAAAGAATATATATAGATTAGCAAACTGGGTGCATTGATTGTCATTACGATCATGAGTAATATGCCATCCCAATTTTCTGCAAACAAAGATTAATGGATTTTGACCCACATTCTTGGTCCTTGGGTGTTAGGTAATTGTGGGTACCCAAATCCACCTAGGTTTTAATTGAACCAAAGAGTAGGGATGTAACCATTAAACACTTATAATCATAGCTAATTTTTGAAAATGATTTTGTGCCGGATTTGAAAATTGACTCGATTCTTTGGCACTTGAGAAGAAGATTGTTTTGAGCCTATGAATAGCATTAAATCTGGACTTAGCCCATGGTTTAATATCATCAAACCAATCTTGTTCAGAGGGATAAAATCTCCCTGCCCCAATTCTCGGATTTCTTCTCATTTCCTATAGGACTTTGTGCACTTGACTCATTGGGATGTTTCCATTTAGGAACAAACTTTTGTCTTTTAGTGTACTGTTTGGACGAAAAATTGTTAATTTGTTTCTTTGAGGCTTTGCCAACAGTATTAATTTTGACATTAGTTTGGAAACTAATTCCTTGTCTCAATGTGCTTTCTTGACCTTTTACAAGTTTTACTACATGAACTTATTATTTAAAAGTAGTAGTAGAATTGGTCAATTTTCCGGAGGCTTGAGAACACGATGGATCATAACCAAGCCCGGTTTTATCACTTGAGGTTTTTGCATATTTAAACCATTTTTAGTCCATTATTTTGGATGAATGCGTAAATGTGCTATAACCTCTCAAGGTTGTGTCTCTCACTTCCCTTGATTTACACTCTTCTTGAAACAAATAATTTTATCTTTCAATCTTTCACTTCAAGAAGCATTTTCAATTTCTCATATAAGTGATCTTTTTCAAGAATCAGATGATTATTGCGCTCTTTGAGTTGAGAGTGAGTGTCCATTACAGTTTGACATTCTTCCATTATGTGAAAGAAGGACTCTCTAGAAAATGAAGAATTAACAGAGTCATAAGAGTTAGATGTTGCCTCATTTTCTTCATGTCCATTAGCCATAAGACACATGTCCTCGTGGGTGTGTGTGTGGAGCTGCTCATGCAAAACATTGCATTGCATCCTTTGAGGTGTCACTTTCATCACTTGAAGATTCTCTGACTCACTTATTTCAAGTGGGTCACTAAGGAGTGTTTTTTTTCTTTCCCTTTGTAAATCTTTTATCTTTGGGCTGAATCTTCCTGTGAGGGTTAGGAACATTTGTGTACTGACTTTTACTTACTTGGGTTGTGGACCAACTTGCGCAAAGTGTCCCGTTTGCTACAGTTGAACACAAATTGAATCTTCCTCAAAAATTTCTTTCTTCGAATTCCTTCGGTGTATTCCACAATTTCCCTTTGAGTTTTCTGTAGTGCTTCTCTTCAATGGAATTTCCTAAATTTCTGACAAAGAGAGCAATTGATCATTAGGCAATAATTCAACGATTTGTACTGACCTTGAGTTTGATGGTTCTCGGCGATAAGCGCAGTTGTTCTTTTCTCATGATCTTCCGCTAGCTTTTGATTCCATCTCAAAATTCAAAAGCTGTTAGATCCACTAAAGAGCTTACGTTCCGATAGGTTTTAAAATCCCTAAGAATCGTCCATGGCGTGGACCTTCATGTCCCATGAGATGGGAAAGAACCAGAGGAATGTTTGAAAGTGAGATTCTTTTGATTATATCGTTTCCAAAGATCAAATTATCCCCTAAGATTTTGGCTAAATCTGTTCCATGTCGGAAATTCGCCGTTAGCATTTTGGAAACCTCCGAATTTCTTTAATTTATAGGTGAGTTTTATTATCCTTCTCTTGTTCGTCTCCTTCACCAATTTGAATGAGCGTTTCCCAAACTTCCTTCGCGGATTGACATTTTCGAACTTTTGGGAATATCGGTCATCGATAGATTAAACAAAATATCTTGGCAATATTGTCCAAGTTATTTCTTGTTCTATCTTCCACGAGACCATTCCCCTTTTGGTTTTGGAATGTATTGTGGAGTGTCCTTGTGTACGGATGAAGTGTTGACTTGTAAAATCTCAATAGGACCACTGTTACCACTTTCCACATTTCATCGTGTAATGCGGATAAGTGTACTGCATGCGAATTTTCCAATCATCAAATTTTTCTAAGGAAAATAAAAAATGGGCAAGAGCCATACCTTTTTTAAATCATCTGATTTTTCGAGGATTCTTCCCTCGCAGCAATGAACTCAATTAGCAACCGCTCTGATACCCAATTGTTGGTCCGATAGGGGTAAGAAAATCTAGAGGGGAGTGAATAACTTTCTAAGCTTTTCACAATAAAAGCATTTAATAATTCAACTCCAATTACAAATGATAACAAGATACTTAACGGGTGCACAGCGGAATAATCAACAAGAAAAAGTGTACGTAAAACAGAGAGATATATGCACATTGCACACGTTAGATTGCTTGAAATAGCTCAAATAATTATGATAATTTGGCTCGCATGCCGACTGGTAGGATAGTACCCAGATGAAATAGCATGTTAAAAGTTGCAGGCACAAACCATGCGATAAATGGTATTTAACTAATGCATAAAGTATAACTTATTAATGCCATGATGTTCACGTGTGGGAATGTGAAACAAAAGTGATAGTAAATTATTATTGAATATGAAAAAACAGATATGAATGACTTTGCATGCAATTCGTAGAACAGTAGTGAACCAATAATGAACTAAATATAAAGGGTTAATTTACCAATCAGTAAGCAATAATAAGAGAGCAATAAGTAAAAATGAAGAAAGGCAATAAGTGGTCGGAAGGTGCGGTAATCCCCCCTACTCCACTTTCTCTTTCCACGTGACTAGAGAAATCCCATTTTTCCACACACAGTCAACAAAGTGGAAAAGTGCTTTTACACATGGCACTTATTTGGAGTGTTGCACACAGCTACACCCAAACCCCGATGTCTCCCGCACACGCTATTCCTCCACGAGTACTCGCACACAGCTATACTCTAACGCCAACAGATTCTGCACACAGCCTACACCTTAGCAAGCCACGAGGTTGCACACCAGCTACACCACGGATGGCCTTGCACACGAGCACAACTCAATAGTAGTGTTGCACACGCTACACTAACCCTCTTCTACACACAGTGAGAAAAAGATTAGAAAGAAACAAATTTCCTTCTAAGGACTGTGAAGATTCCTACGCAAATAGCCAGAATGATGAAACTGGAATTCAAAAGATGTCTGCTCTTATTGTGATTAGGCCTTCTGCTTCAATCTCCAATTCCCGTGCCCGATTTATAGCCAACAAAAAGCCATATAGCCCAATTGTAGGCTTCTCATCCTAGCCGTCCATTTTGATTGCAATGCTCCTAAATTTTGGCAACCTTTCTCGAAAGATAAATAAATGCAAACAGCTTTCAGTGGAGAATAGCTTTGGTCAGATGTATGTTTAAAAACTTCATTGTGTTAATCTCAAAAGTAAATAATTGCGGCTGATCCCTTTTGCAATAAATCTTCTTTTGTTTGGATGAAATATCTTCTGACAAAAGTAAATCTTCATGTTGAGATCTTCAAATCCGATCGTGCTCTTGCTATTGAGGAAGAGAAAATCTGGTAGAGAATGCCGTGCTCTGCTTTTTGCTTGAGGAAGAGAAAATCTCCAGAAAGAAATTCTAGCCGTGGTGCTCTCTACTTCTTGTTTGGAAGAGAATCTCCAGAAAGAAATCCTAGCCATGGTGCTCCTGCTTCTGTTGGAATAGCATGATAGAGAAGATAAGTAGTATGGCTATGTTAATTTAAATTGCTTCTCTACAATCCTACTCTCCTTTGATGTGTAGCCACGTGGTGTAGACAATTTTCAAAATAGCTCTCTGCTCTTGTTGGAATAGCATGATAGAGAAGATAAATAGTATGGCTATTTTAATATTTTAAGGCTATTTTAATATTTCAATTGCTTCTCACAATCCTACTCAGCTTCTCTACAATCCTACTCTCCTTTTTGATGTTGTAGCCACGTGGTGTAAAACATGCAATCTCCAATGTTATCCTTTTCAAAATCCTACTCTCCTTTTGATGTTGTAGCCACGTGGTGTAGACAACATGCAATCTCCAAATGTGTATCCTTTTCAAAATAAGCTATCAACAGGAATCGAAACCCTGCTTCTCAACTTCCATTACCATCGCTCCATGTCAAAACTGCTTCTCAACTTCCATTACCATCACTACATGTCAACCATTCGGTCATATTTGTGTGTTGATAATATATTTTGTACGCCTTTCTGCTTGAGTTAAGTGTGCAAAATACATAAATGAACAAAGTCGGCCTCACAAGGATTCAACCACGGGTTCTCTCTAAAACACAACAATGTCTTCTCCATTGACCCACTACAACCTCTTAGTACAAATACTACAAATATATCCTATATACCAATATTCTGAGAGGTTCTTATTGCCTTTAAATTTCGTAGGATATTTGGTTCAAGTCTATTTTGAAGTTTGTACACTAGACTCAAAATAAAATATGGGGAATTCTAAAAATACAAATTTTGGCTCATCAATACTATATTACAATTATTCCTAAACAATGTGACGCACATATCTAACTTGTTTAACTAGAAAAATAAATTGGACTTTCTGACAAGGTTTGTTAGAAAAACGAAGCCTCGAACATATTGTAGAAGTGGTGACTTCTACAGATGGACCCAACCGGAGAAGCTACCGAGAGTATAAAGGTAGATTCTATCTGTTAGAGAAATCATTTGGAACTAGTTGTTCTTCCTCCGGGTTGTAAAACCTCGGGATCCTAAGTTGGATCACTAGTCGGAAATGATAAAACCGGTTGGTTATATCGAAGTAAAATGGTCAGAGCTTGTAATTTTAGATTACATGCAAACGCGAGTGCCACGATTACTCTCGATATGTATTCTCTGGGTGATGAGAATTGAAATCCATTAGTATGACACTTGCCATAGCCGTCTATACGAGACTTGGAAGTTCATCGAAATGGATTAGTATCACTTTATCTTAATGGACATGGAACCGACCTGAGGGTTTTGTGGGGTTCGCGTCAACTTATGAAAGAAAGTGTTAGTGGTGAGATCATCTGTTTATGTTTAACAAACGTATTGCCTTAGTATTTGGCATTGTGTGCAGGGTAATTTGTACAATGAATAGAAGTGTCTCAAGTTATACTCTCACCTACATATATATCAATATGTGTCTTGTTTATCTGTCTTTAGATGTATTATATTTTTTTTTTTTTTTTTTTTGTCTGTTTTTTTTTTTTTTTTTTGTACTTAACGTTAAACGATGTGTGATACGGATAATTAGCGTCATCAACTACTTATTGAATCGATCACTGTTTTAATAAACACTGTAGTATTAAAGGCGCAATATTGTGATGGTAGAGAATTACCCGATGTTCGATATAGAATGTGATATAGAATCTACCCAGTAGACATCTGATCTTATATAATTTTAGTGGTTAGTTTTCGAATACTTCTTGAGAGGGGCGTTATGTATATGACGATTTGTCTAGATTAATTAAGCGCTGTGTGGTATTGTACGAACTCGTTGGAAGACCGATGAATTGGGGTGTTCGTGTTAATGATTCTATAGTTTTGGGGTTATCACGTCAATTGTGTTGAGTAATAGGAAAATACCTTGTAGACGTGAATTTGAGTGTCATAGTGGCCATATGAGAACAGTCGTTAAGGGTTAATCATACTAACGTACAACCTTAGACCACATAATCGCGGAAAGAAGAGGTATGAGTTATTAATTCCTTATATGATGACGATTCATCAAGAACATCATATTTCTTACTACCTAATCAGATGTATAAGATTCTCTCTGTCTGGTGTGAGTTTTTAAACTTGTTGCCGAATAAAGGGTAGTACTGAATACAGGATGGTGTGCTTTGGTGGTTGAACGAACTACAGAGATCTCTAAGGTGAAGTTGTATAGACTTCATTACAGAATAACCGCTTAAAGAGTGTTAACGCACTAACGAAGGCTTTAAAAGGGGTCAGCTTGTAGAGTTATAATCGTATGATACTTTACCCAGGTATGTTTGGGGAAACTGCGATCATTATTCTCTCTACTTTCTTGAAGAAGTAGGCTGCAGATAGGCGTGGGATGATGATAATCTGAGAGCTTAGGTAAAACTCGGTGGAGTATCGCAAACGAGTCATCTCGAAGTTGTGAAGTCTAAGTCCAGTGATTAAACAAGGTAAACGATGCTTATAACGATGGAGCGGAGATAGGCAGAGTCGGTGGTTTGACGGAACCATCTCAGAATATGGAATATTGTGTGTCTACGTACGACTGGGTCTTATATAAGATTGAGAGGATCGTCTTTACTTATACACTCGTGCTCATCAATGCGAGCATGTCGCGTAAGGACAAAAGTGCTCATTACCAAAGTCTTTATCGGGAATGTTCCTATGTCGGATAATTAACTTCGTAACCAATACCTAAAATTTGGTAGTGCATCTAGCGTGTGGTGATGGTCAACGCGGAAAAGGTTTGTTAGCTCATGTTGAGAGAATGTAGTAAGAGAGTCTAGTATATTATACTGAATGTGAGAACATTCTGTTCTTACCATTTAAATAATTTCTCACCACGTGGGTATCTGCTGATTGACAATCCGTGATGTCAAAAAATTATAACGTTAACGGCGCATAAACCTGCGTCATGACTAACCTGAGTGTTTTATCTTATGCAAAGTGATGTGTGAGAACAAATTGTAAAATCAGCAGATATCCATGGGTAATACGCCCCTATGTTCTATAAACATGTCTTATTATATGTTGGTATTACCAATTCACTAGCTGGCATCCTAATGTTATCAATTGGGACAACTAAATCTATGGACGGTATCATGTAGTCTCACTTGTGGTGTACTGAGGTGACTCTAACTTCATCGGGTTAGACACAGTGATCCGCGCGCGCGAGGCATTTGCTTGGTAGTCACGTTGGGAAGTGTTAATTAAATGATTCATTTGAGTATTTGCGTGGCTATTAGCTACGAGAAAATGAGAATGCACCAGTCATGTAAAAGTAGAGTATATATTTTTTGTTATAATGTTAGGGTCGCTCTTCTAATAGTGAGATTAGTAATGTGGCAACATTTCTCTTTATATCTCTGCAAGAAACCAATGAATTTAAGGAATACGTGACTCGATCTCATACGATTCCAAAATTAACTGGGCACATCTCTATGTAACAGAGCGTATGGTTGTTAAATGGATTTCCTGTGTTCGATTGATATGTCTCATTCATTACATCAACGGCAGTCGGATTTTTCATATAAGTATCTATATAGTGTGTATTTTTATTACCCGTACTACCGCTTTTAGTTATGAGTAATGTTTAGAAAATCATGTCTTTCACAATAATATGGTGTAAAAGGTACACAATGGATAATTTATTTTTATAGTGACTCCCAATTCCATATCTATTATATTACCTTGTGTGCTGCTACTTTTGTGAATTGCGTAAATCGGACGTATTGATCTATATACAGAGGTTTTTCCGGATTTTCAATAATACCCGAGAAATCAATATAATATTTCATTCTATAATTGTGGGGTATTGTTGGAAATAATAGCTTGAATATAGGCATAAAATGTGCGCATCTTTAAGTGCATATTTTGGTTAAGGTACCAAATTATCAGTGGGGATTCCCACTTCCGATGTCTATGAGGTCGGGTCCAAAGTGGATTACGGGTTCTTACGTACTGAGGACGAGACAGAGATTTGGATATGCCTATTGTTAACTCTCAAAACGGAATGGGTGAGAAGATATTGATTCTCAAAAGGTAAGAGCCATTTGAAGTTGGAAAATTTGAAGGGGAATAAAGTGAGCTTTTGATATCCCATCATTGGTTTGGAAGAGGATTTGCCCACTAATTTTATACATGAGCTCTTATAAGCTTATTTATTTTGTACAGCATAAGAGGTTCTCTCTTGCGTGTAGGTGAGTGCAAATCAATTTCTAGAATGAGATCGAAAAAAGCTTGATCAAGCTTTGAATTCGTGGGGTCTGGTAGTGCAAGTGTTTGATAGCCAAGCCATCTGGCACAGTTTTCGCTGCATGCACAAACGCAGGCCTGATTACATTCCTCAAGTTTGATAGCCAAGCCACTTGCACAGTATTCGCTGCATGCACATAACAGGCCAGTATACATGTCCTCATTTGTGACTGTTGGGATTTAATTCCAGCTATGTTATGGAATATTATTAAGACATTGTTAATTTTTGAATATTATACACCCATGTTAATGGTGGATGTTACAAGAAGTTGTAGGTGCCCTTAATTGCCATAATATAAAGGCTATTCACCCCCTCTATCCCTATATAAGAAGGGTATAGCTGCAGTCAGAATTTTTGCTAAAGGAAAAGTAACAAGATCCCAACACGACACGATTATGTTTTTTCTCTTCCCTCAAAACTTGGCTTTCTACTCCTTTCTAAGTCGAGACTGTAGTTCATAAGGCTTTGCTTCTATATTCTCTATGTGTGCGGGTCGTTTGGTGTGTCAAACGGCCAATTTATTTGGTGTTAGCGCGGTAGTTGTTTTGCGCTGGGGATTATTCCATAGGCCTCTGGCGCTCCATCCTGGCACTAATTTGGGGATGGTTGGCATATAATGGGTTAAGAAAAAGATGTGGTCTCTTGAACTCACGCTAAAACCCTTACCCAAACCGATGGTCGGATATGTCTATATTCACTTCTTTCAATTATGTGTGTGGATCGTTGGATATGACTTCTAAGCTAACAATCCTAGTCCTTTTATTGGTTATAGTTTTGGTTCATGATAGGTTGGGTGTTGTTATTGGTTAGTTTTTTTTTTTGGTGTTGATGTTTTTATTTTTGGATAGTTTTTATTGTACTCATTTTTTTTTGTGGTGTTGTTTGTTATGACGTAGTTTAGTTATGTCTCATTCAGCTAGTTGGGATGTATATCTAGCATTAATCAACCTTAGTCGGTGTGGTTACTATGGATTATGGATTTTTTTTTTTTTTTTCTATATTATTACTATAATATAATATATGATATACTATTAATAGTATTATATATATATATATTTTTTTTTAATATATTATGTTGTAATTTTTTGTTTTGTATATTGTTGTATTTAATATTTAATTAATGATGTTATTAGTGTAGTTCTCGGATAGGTAATGTTTTATAGTAGCGTATAATATAGTTTTTTTTTTTTGATTACTTTCGTCATTTTTTTTGTATATTAATAAATTATTCATTTTTAGATTATATTTAAATCGGATCTTTTTTGTTATTCAATTATTCACCAAACAGGCTTAAAGTAGGCCTCCGAACTACTATCACCCGTACCATATTTTATCAGTCATATCTATTGCCAATAGAGTTTTATACTCATTTTTCATTGCTCCTCTATTTTCGGTTGCGCTTTATTGATGAGGATAATTGATAATTTCTTTCTTGGTTAGTGTTTATACTTTACTTTACTTTGTTGTTTCATCTTGTCCCCATTACAATATAAATAAATAAGAACCTCATTTTATATGGAAATTCAACTTAACACAAATACAAATATTTAATGGTAAATAATGAATATTGCATATATAACTAATAATTATTGTTTATGTTTTTTTTAATTAGTTATTATTATATGAATTTTTAATATATGTGTTTTGTATAAGGTTTATATCAATTCTATTAAGGGCTTGGTAGGTACAGATCTTTCATTACTCTTCCTCATGTGTGTGCCATAATGTCATTATTATGTCATATAATTTTTGTTGTTTATCTTTTCATCCTTATTGCTCCTTGTCTTGAATTCTCTCATTAGTTATTAAAAGTAATTAGAATAAGTATATCTTCTTACGAATTATATAATCAATTCTTCACAATTACAGAAATATTAATATGGGTAATGATAGATTATTATGAATCATTCGTTATAAGTTATGCTTATGTAAAGTTTTTTATTATTTGGTTGATATATAAAATAGAAATGTTATAAGTGTATATTAATTATATTTATTCACATTACAAAAATTATTTAAATACCTATGTTCTGGAATAGTTCTAGCATGAGTATGCTGTTGCGTGTTCGCTATGCTAGATTTTTGCTGTTCGCCGTGACATTTGTTCGCTTGTGCTGCTGAATTTGAGCTAAGGCGTGTGCTTTTTGATATCATTGTCTCATCAGCAATAATTTTGCTGCGATACAGCAGCAAGGAAATTTCTTGCTGCTTGTGTTAAGGGTCTGTAAGACACAAATGCTATTTATTATGTGCAATTAGTAAAGAAATATAAATTTATACTATGACGTATTTAATGTCTATGTAGTGAGAGTTTGAAGAGGGTATTGTTCGAGGAAGAGTTGAGTGAAAAATTTGGACTGGGAATATCTAGAGATAAATAATCTGTAGGATGAAAATTGAAATGATGGGTTGGGTGATGGTGTCGTGGGTCAATCTTGGGTGTTGTGATTTTATTATTGAATGATTAGAATAGCGTAAGTTCTTACAGGAAATCTCCTTTGAATTTCTGAATACTTTGTGGTGAGTGCTGATAATGTTGATGTAAAGTATTTTGTAGGCATATGAAGAGCGTGTTTTAAGACTCTATAATGTCTTATGTGGATTGAATACCAAGTAGTATCTTTATAAGACTTTCTGAAAGTGCTGAAGTGGATATACCGGTATGATGCTTAAAGAGTCTTTAAAAGTCTGAATTTGAAGTACCACGCAGAACTTTGAAATCGTTAAATAGTCATTAAATACTCTTTAAAAGTCGTTTGGATGAATAGCACCCCTAAAAGTATTTATTTTCATTATAGCTTTTGACCTTCATCCGTGTTCAAAATTTATTGGTACTTGTTTTATGAGATGTGTCAATTGATTTCTAGCCTAGGTTCTCCTATTGGAATTGTGTGTTATATTATCAATTTTTAATGTTAGTTGTTTGACTTTGTTTAATTGTTATCGATTAAAGTTTTTTTGTGTTTAACCTTAAATCGTCTTATATTGTCAAACTTATTGTACAGATATGTTACTTGATATTGGTTTTTGATTTGTAAATTAATCATGTTTATCAAGATCCTTTCAATTTTAGTGATAAACTATGGTCAGCAGTTGGTACGACTATAATATAAATATTATGGAACAGTATATTCTATCATTTTAATCAGATCAAATCTTCATTCGCATAAACCATACTACGAATAATTTAATTACTGTAACCATTTATAATTCTAATAATTATTTATTAAATATTAAGGTTTAATTTTTTTCCATTTATTTATTTCATAAAATATTATTTTAGTATCTATATATTTATATGTGTGTATGGTGTTATTGGTGTGTTTTTGGTTTTTGGTATTATAGATTAGAAATCAAGCTTACTTGTGTAAATTTGACGGTATGGTCTTTTTATGTGAATGCAATTAGAGGCATATGTGTGTGGGCTTATGTAAAGCGTCATGTGAGATAAGGTAGTGATATGGAGATAGTAATGTATAAAGCTGTAAGCTATAAGTTATGGAGCTGGAAAGTATATGATAGAGTTTTTATAGGCTTAATGTTGTTGAGTGCTGTTTGATTAGTGTTCGTTGGTTAAAATTAGCTGTTTTGGGTTGGGAGCTGTGGTTTAGTGTATTAAGTGTGTAAAGGACTGAGATAGGAATCATATCGTATATAAATATTGTTAGAACAGACATGAATCTAATAGAGAATAGGGTGAATATTTCTTTTGTTGAGATTTAGTGTTGTATGGCATAGGTGTTAGATCAATGGTATAGCGATTTTGAAATGAAGACTTATTAGATATAATCACTATCTTTCATTCCCGAATATACTATTTCTTCATCCTGCTTTTTTTCGTGTCATGTTATGGTTTTGATATGTGTTATGTGATATTTAGCAAGGTTTGTTGAGGGAATAGCTGAGAATAGAGTAGTTCTGTATGAGGATGTATTGAGCATATTTGGGATGATATGGAAGTTATTGATTATGTAATAATAATATATAATAGGAGAATACATGACATATATATAATTAAAATGTCCACATTAATATGTGGTTATAGATGGCTCTGTGAGGAAGGTTCTATATCAAGTAATTAAGAGAATGATAGTGGTGTGTGATTGAAGAGATAGTAAAAGATATTATTAATAAATATATAATATTAAGATATATGATTGAAATAATATATAAGTGAATTAATTATTATATATTATAATAAAAGAATATAGATATTGAGATGAGTGATGAGTGATTGTTTAGAATATGATTAATCTTGCTTTGGTTATGATTACGTTATTTGTTGATATAAAAAACAAATGTAGGATCTCTGAGGGTAGTTTTAGAACTTCCCTCTGCGCCCAGAATTCTTCTAAAAAATCTCTTACTCCCCTAGGTTAATATGGGTCATATTGATTGACTCAGCGGTTGTCCCATCGTGAGCGTAATAAGGTGTGTTTTGTATGTCTTGGAGAGAGGATCATTCTTATTCCAAAAGGATATTAAAATGGACCTGGTGACTACAATGTGGCGTGGTGGTTCTAGCATCCCGGTCTAAGTCTGTGTTTAGGGGATAGTGTAGTGAGTTGGGGTGTTGTGGGTATGTGGGTGTAGTTGTCCTTATCTAGGTAGTATATTTTAGGTATATATACTCAGATTATGACAAAACTCCCTGAAATTTTAAGGCTTTTTTTTAGATATGTTGTTTTTTGTTATTGGGTTTTTTTATTGTTTGTCAGGGTTGGCTGTTCCCGCATCCAGATCCGTAAAAGGAATTCTCTCATCCCCAATAAAAATAAATTGATTTCTACTTTCTATTCGTAACAATAAATTCTGGGCTAAACAAATTATTATGTAATTGATTATCAAAGCATTTGGGGTGTGACAGTCTTTTGCTTATAGTGCTCATTGCATCATCTAATCTACTGTGTACGTGTTTATTTTACTGAAGTTTGTAAATCATAGAATTCTTCTGTTGAGAGATTTTAATCGTTCTCTTGCCCAATTCTCTGTAGGAGGTATTATGAATATCTACTCATTGTGCGACGAATATATGAGATTTTTATAGATTTCTTTGCTATCTTTCTCATTAGTGCGTTATTATATTCATTTCTGTGGTAAAGGTGAAAATTCAATTTAATAATTTTGATATGTAATAGTGTAACGTAGAGGTTTCTCTTTGCATCATTCTAATCTCTTATTTAATATTTTATTAAACTTGTTGTTATCTTATGGAAAATCAAATATGCCGGTATTGAAATTTTAACTTCTCCGTCCCAAATTCCTAAAGTCAGGAATATTCTCCTTGTCAAATAATTATTTTAGTATTGAGTTCGTATCTTTTTCATTTTTTGTACTAATAATTTCTGTGTATAATAAATTGATGTATTCTAAGTAATATTATATGGAATTGAGTGTACATTATCAATTTCTTCTTTTTGGCGTCTATCTTCTTAACTGCTGTGGGGTTGATACTATATATAAAAACAATATCGCTGTGATTAGAGTTGTATGGCTTCGTGGATGTGTCCTGTTTTTTATTGACTCAATTTCTTACAATAAACAATCTCTGTCTCCCCAATATAGATCAGGGTGTATATTGTATTTCTGGCTACTTTTCTCGCATTCGTACATATAATTCTTGAGGTAAATATAATATGTATTTAGATATATCTGGATGTAAAACGGTATGAGTGTTGTATGTTTTGGAAAATTAGTTGTGTATGTCTTGCAAGTTCGTGTGTGCATCGTCGTTAATCTTTAATTTGCCGAGATTTAGAGAAAGAGGGAAGGCTAAATCAAGAAATGTTTTATACTGTCACGCTCCTAAATTTGGCCTAAAAGATATTCTCTCTTCCGCGCTATGACTGATTCGTGATAGTTGATGTGCGTAGGTTTTTTCCTATTTCCGTACAATAGATTGTCTGTGGTAATAAAGAGTTTCTATTGTCTAAATATTATAAATTAATGTATTGACTGGTGGTATTCGAATTGCTCTTGTGCAGCATTTCTAGATCGGTTGATGGTGTTGTATGACTTTTTGAGCTTATGTTTTTTAATATAGGGCAATTGGGTTTGTAATGCGCGATAATTTTTTAACTTTCCAGCCTAAATTGCTTAAAAAAAATTCTTTCTATCGACAATTAATGAGTTATTATTTTGATTATCTACTTTCTCATTCGTACAATATATTTTTGGGAAAAATTCTATTCTAAAATTATAAAATAGTGTACTACAATCTCTTTGCACCATCTATCTATAACTATATATAACAAAAAAATCTATTGAAATTTTAACTTCACCGCTTTTGGTGGTCTCAGTAATCCTAATTAATTCTCTCTTTACATATTAATGTTAATATATGATTCTTTTACTTTCTTCCATTTGGTTTATGTCTACTGTAAATCTGTTGTCGTATATTTATTTATGGATGTATATTCTAAAATTATAAAATAGTGTCATACATAATTCTCTTGGCATACATCTAATTCTATATTATAAAACTATAAATCCTGAAAAATTTTAACTATCCTTGTTCGCCAATAGATTCCTAAAAAAATATTACTTCTGCTGCCCCCATTATAGAGAATTAGTTATTGATTTCTATTTTCTCATATTCTGTATACAATTAATATCTTTTGTATAAAGTTGCGTATTTATAATTAGTGAGAGATGAGTGTAATCGTACTAAGTTGCTTTTTGCTATCATCGTAATTCTTTTGGTTGTGATGACGTTTATCTATATAAAAACAAAATCCTGAAATTTTAACTTTTCCGCCAAAATTCCTAAAAATCTCTTCTTCACAATAATATTAAGTGTTAGATTTATTGTTGTTATGGTAGCTTAGCTTTTCCCCATGTTTCGTACCGAGTAATTTAGGGTGGGTTAAAATTTGCTGTAGTTGTTCTTATAAGGAATATGAAGTAGTAGTTCGTAGTCGGACATATGTCTGTTGGTACATCCTTATCCTATACTATATATAAAAAATACAAAAGCGGCGAGGAGTGTTGAGACTTAGGCCGCCGGCGTATAGTCCTAATCAAAATTCTCTGTTCTTCATTAATATTTCAATTATATTGATTTCTACTTTCCCAATTTCGGGCGTACAATAGTATGCGTATCGGTAATGAAGAATTATATGAGTGTTCTAAGAGTGTGAGTGAACCAATAGTCGTACTACAATTCTTTTCTGTTTTTGCACCAGTCTATAATCATTTATATCTTATTTATTGGATGGTTATATAAAAAACAGAATTCCTGAAGATTTATACTTTACTGCCCATATTGTCCTAGTTAATATCAATCTCTCTCCCCAAATCAAAATATATTGAATTTCTATTTTCCAATGTCGGTAGACAATTTTATTTCTGGGTAAAAAATGGTTTATATTATTCGTAAATATTATGGTGAAATAATAATATATGTGGATTGATTGGGCTTGTCACATGTCTAGATCTATTAAACATTATATATTGAAACAGAATATCGCTGAAGTTTTAGCTTGTTGTCTCTGCGCGCAATTTCTTATCAAAAATACTCTCGTTCACAATGTAAGAATTGATTTTGAATTTTTCTATTTTTCCCACTTCGTACAATATAATTTCTGTTCAGTTAAAAAAATTTATTCTATAATGATATATTGTAAATATGTGAGCGGCACAATTCTCTTTTTTCGGTACATTTCTTGTTCTATTATGTTATACTATATTATAAATAAGAATATTTTTATTGTAACTTCTCGGTTGGGCCGCCTCAATACCTAAAAAATCTTCTTGCTCCCCAAATTATGTAATTATGAGGTATTATGTGATTTTCATATCAGTTCCCATTCATTCATATAATTCTGGGTGTAAAAGTAGCGATATAAGTTTAAAAAGTTCTGGCATAGCTGATTATTATCTTGGCGGGCTGTCTGGGTGCCTGGGTTTGGACAACATGTTTTTTGAAATTTGCGTATTTGTTTCGGATTTTTGTTAATCGGTACCACCCGCAAGAATATGTTGTCCGTGTAGGAACGGTTTTTGTGGACGTCCCATCCCAATTGCTATAATAGAGATATGACAGGTTCGTTCAGATTTGAAGATAGTTTGTTAAGAAACCAACTCTTGTTATGGAGAACTTTATGTTCTATGGTAGGGTTGTTTATATCGTGATTTTCTTATAGTAAATAATCGCGTCTTTTTTGGGTAAGGTGTGGGTTTTTCAAAATTGAATATGGGGGGTGAGTGGGTAAATTAGGAAAGATTGAGAGAAGATGATGGTAGGGGTATAGGTTGAGATAATCCGTAGAAGAACTGATATTATATTGTTGTTGTTTTGAGTAGTTATTGTTCCTATTTATATGTGTTAGATTTCCGTGTACTTCAGGCGGCCCAACCCTAAGGCCACTCTCTATCTCTGTCCGGCTTTCCCGGGACAGTGTTATAGCATTATAGAGGTGAGGTTAAAGTTCTAAGAATGCCCCCCCCCTCTGCTGTGGAGATTCTCTCTCGAGCGACTTGGTGGGTGTCCTGCTAGTGAGACCTCAAATCCCTGTCATTTCATTCTTGCTAAATTAAGTTTGCAACCTCTTTTATAGTGAGCTTAGTTGATGTGCTACCCATGCGGCTTAATTATTGTTATTATTTATATATTGTGATTTTACGGATTACAATACAAGAATATTAATTATGGTTATATTTATTTTGTGTGCCTCACGACCATTATATACTAACAAAACTTGAAACGAACTAATACTAATAATAATAATAATAATACATAATAATAATAATAATAATAATAATACAATAATAATAATAATTAATATATAATAATAATAATAATAATAAAAGTTTGGGTAAAAAGGTAACTTTATCTACAAACAGTAATTATATCGTTTAATAATGAAAGTAGATCATATTAACGTAAAGTATTTTAAACTATAGAATCTTACTAATCGTAACTAATTAAGTAACTATAGATGTCTAGGATTTAAATTGGAATTGTCAGAAATATAATTGCACTTTCCTTCTGCCGTGAATAATATTCTAACTCTAATTTCGTATTTACAACTTTATTAAATTTATATTGGTGAGCGGATTTAAATATTCGTGAATTATATTTTGGGGGGTTTTATCGTTAGCAAGGCCCAATCTCCGGTGGGTCTCACTGTGATGCATCGCGCATGTGTTATGCAGCTGGGTAAATCGTTGATATAACATGATAATATGAGATAATAACAACATACGATTACTAAGAAGCAACCAACATACAACATATCAAATAATATAATAATAATGATACTAGTATGTATTTTAATTATATTATTAAATAATAATTGGTGTATTTTTATTATTTAAAAATCGAAGCTTCACCACAAACTCTTTAAACATAATAATATGATATTGGTGTGTGTAATCTTTTGTACTCACAAGTTTTTTTGTGTGTTTTATAAGTAGCGTTTTAAAAAAAAAGATTTTATTTCTAATTTTTTCTTTGGTTATTTAGTGTGGTTATTTTATTGTATTGATGTTATTTTTTATGTGTATTATTATTTGGTGTTATGGTTAG
>VALG01010755.1:0-14718 GCA_009835305.1 Ipomoea purpurea
AATGTCCACCGTATTTCCAGCTATAAACTCCCCCGCACGGAAACCATCAAGACTGTTGCCAGCATACGTCAAAGCGTGTGGTTCCTCAAACGCCACGTTCCCTCTTCCAACTACTCTCGCTTCATATGGTGTATGATGGTAGAAGAGCGAATAGGAACAAAGTTGGAGCTGCAATTCCGTGACTCGCTATCACCATCACTGGCATCATGCTGAGGCCATCACTCCGCTGTACTCGACCTTAATCAACTTAATGCCGTGAGAAAACTCCCATCCAACCTGAGTAAGACTTGCTTGCACTCCTCATCTAATTCGGACTGAGGTAAATCCCTCAGCATCCAACACCTGCCTTCTCTCTCCTCTAGCACCATGCGGCATTCCGTTTGAGCACGTTTCCAGCTCCTTCGTTCAGTTCCTGCTGCGTCGGAAGCCTTATGGCTCGAAGTCGTGAGTAATCCGTCCGTACAGTAACAGTGCTCTGATCAGCGTTCGTGTACGCGCAAATTTCGTCGAAAACCCAGCTTGGGAGAGAGAGAAGGCGAAAATACCCTAAATTCTTGGGAGAGAATTTCTATTAGCCATAATTAATTTATTCAATAATCTTAATATTTTTTATTAAAGATATCACTACTTGATAATATTAAATTAAGTCATATTTGAAATATCTAGCATCTACCATCTACAAATCTACAATCTAATATAAGAGAACCAATATTATAGACTCGGAACAAAAAAAAAAAAAAAAAAAAAATGTCGGTGAAGTTATTTCTTAAAGAAGGTTCATATTATCTTTGATGTGTTAGTATTTTTAATGATTTTCCTTAAAATTTAAACCTCTATTATACCTTTTTTTCTTCCCCTATAAGTAATCTAGAATTTCCGTTAGTATTATAATTTAAGTAACGGAAATTCCGTTAACTATGTATTATTTCTTAACAATTACTTCTAACTTTATATAAGAAGGTCTTAGGTTCGAACCTCAGTCCCAATTAAAAATTGACATATTGTTAACATATATTATTAATATGTTAAAATGTATTAAAAATATATAATATAAATTTAACATAAAACTTTTGGTCAAATAATTAACTCGACTAAAGTATCATACGCATTCAAAGTTGAGCATCAAAGATATAAATCACAATTTAAAATATTGATTTTCTTGAATAATTATAATTATATATATATATTATATTATAGTATATATATATATATATATATATATATATATATATATATATATATAGTAAATATATATTATATATTATATAATAGTGATATATACAAAATTTAGGTTAAGTTTTTTTTTAACGTTTAATTAATTTCTTTTTGATATTTAGAAATAAAATTAATATTTTATTAATTATTGATGATTAGTCATTCTGTTATTAATATTTTTTGTAATTTTTTATAATGGTACAGTTGTACATTATTTTACAAATATTATACTATTATTTTTTTATCTGACAAAAATTGTTCTTACATCATTGTCAGACTTGCGCGGCTTAACTACAAAGTTGTTGATCATAATTTAAATACAATTACACATAGACTCTAAAAACGGTAGGACCATTTTCCAATAATTGACAATGTTAACATCCTAACTAGCTCCAATTGAACAAGTTACACATCAGAATTTTATTAATGACATTAAAACTTCTAAAGAAATTTGTAAGTTAATTTTTACTATATCATTATAACAATATCTATTGTAACCATATATTTTGAATTATTTATTTATCATCCTCTATTGACAACAATTGTAGCAATTGGTCCATTGAACAAACTCTCAAAATAATTTGTCTCAACAGGAATGAATTTTTTTTTTAAATCATTAATTTCATTATTGTTGATAAAAATATGTACGACACTTATTACTCTTATTAAATTAAAAAAAAATTAGTAGCTACAACAAAAAAAATAATACATAACATTTAATTAATTTAAGAATTAGATGTCTATAATGCTTTATTTAAAAAATTATTCATTATAAAAAAAAATTTAAAAATATAATTTTATTAGTTATATTATTTTTATTTTCTACCATCAAAAATTCATTTCCTTCAAATTTATTAATTTATTATATTACTACATAATCAATTTCTTCTTTTTATATCTTGTAATTAAATATCAAAGTTATAATACAAAACATTTTATATATATTTATTTACCAAGTATTTTATACAAATATAATAAATATTAATATTTTGTTCAATACTTTCACATGATCAACCTACTACACACATCTCACAACACATGAAACATGTAGGAGAAAACTATCACTACTAAATATCAATAGGCGTTTGTAAGATAAAGAGTTCATATTACAACTAAAATCACAGCAAGACAAATCTAAAGCTTCTACACCCTAATCTCGTTGCAATAATGAATCCCTCTATTGTTGCCACCAGTAACATAATTGCACATAAACACACTACGTAAAAAAAAAAAAAAATAATAATAATAATAATAATAATAATAATAATAAAAAGAAAAAAGAAGACATGTACTGAAGATGGAAACAATGACAATGTTATCCAAAATTAAGAAGAATTAGAGAAATTTAAATCAAAGGTAGTATTTATTTATACTATCACTTTAAGACTAAATATTTAGACTTGCATTATTACAAAGTTGCAAATATTTATTTTAGTGACATTATAATCAATCTCTAATATATTATTTTGAATTTATATACTTTAAATTCAACATTTATTTATCTATATATAAACATCTTCTATATAATATTACATTGATATACTTTAAAATACTTATTTAAAAATAATCGTTTGGTATTATACTATTCGCACAATGCATGTAAAAAAAATTAGTATATTTGTTATAAGGTGGAATGATGGATTGACGAATACATTATTCCTACGGGCATAATGATTTAAGTAATTTTTGTGTTAAAAAAAAAGTAATATTTTAATCTCTTCGATTATTAACCCACGGTTTTATATTTTTTATTTATATTTTACAAAAGTAATAGAAATTTCACTATAAATAACGTGTTTATCTCCCTCCCATATCAAAGCAAGCAGTATCATATCCTGTCCACTTAAATCCTCTGTCTACCCATTTTATATTGCAGTCAGATCCTTTCAAAAAAAATAAAAATTGCAATCAGATAGCCACCGACCAGTTTGCCCATCGCCGGTAAGTGTTTCTTGTTATCTATATTTACTATTTTGTTGAATTTTGACAGTTGAAACTTCATATTTACCTTCACCCACCGTGGTATATATTTGTTGTTATATGTACATAAACTTCATATGTGTGGCTGTGGGCTCACGGGATGGATGGGATGGTCCAAATGTAGGTTGGAATTTTGTGCAGTTTGAGACTTTGGGATATGGAAAGAACAGTGACTGATAAATGTTTTTCTCTTGGGAGACATTTTGTTAAGTTTAGCAATCCAACCATTTCTTTTGGTCATGTATTTTTTGAAAATATGAATCAAGATCTCTTTGCTTGTCCATGAAATACATGAGTGAGAATGCCTAGTAATGCAATATAATGTTTTGTATGTCTTGTGCATCAAATACATTGTGATTTCCTTCAGTCATTTAATACTGTAGATTCATAATTTCTATATTGTAGATCATAATTTTTATACTATAAATTCATAAAATTTGTAATGTATAGTAGATTCATAATTTCTATACTGCACATTCATAATTTCTGTACTGTAGATTCATAATTTGATAATTATACAATTTAAAAATATAAATCTATATTACAAATTATGAATTTACAATACAGAAATTATTAATGTGTAGTATATAAATTATGAATGTATAGTGTGCCCCGACACTGGTCCATAGCATAATTTGCCGTGGATTGACGAATACATTATTCCTACGGGCATAATGATTTAAGTAATATTTTAATGTCTTCGATTATTGACCCACGGTTTTATATTTTATATTTATATTTTACAAATGTAATAGAAATTTCACTATAAATAACGTGTTTTAATTATCTCCCTCTCATATCAAAGCAAGCAGTATCATATCCGGTCTACTTAAATCCTCTGTCTACCCATTTTATATTGCGTCAGATCCTTTCAAAAATAAAAAATAAAAAAAATATTGAGTCAGATCATCAACACATATGGAGTTCGAAATCATCGACAACAACCGGTGTTGAGAGACAACCTCGGAGGGATCAGAATGAAGACCAACTATTCTTTAGTTAGTAGCGCCGGCAAAGCGTCGCCGCCGGAGAATCCGACTAGCCGGATTGATTCGTTTCGCGAGCTCGAAAATGGCGCCCCCATCACCGCTCCCGCCGACAAGAAGCTGGCTTGGCTCCGCTCTCAGATCATCGGTGGTGACGTCGAGTTCGACACGCCGTTCGGAAAGCGCCGCCTCACTTACGCTGATCACACCGCCTCCGGCGCTCTCTTCACTACATTGAGAACTATATCATCAACAACGTCCTTCCATTCTATGGTTAGTTCATGACTCTTTTTCTTTTTCACAATATATATGAAGAAAATGGATGGCAATATCATATATATATTTATGGTTATTCTTAAATTAAACAGGAAACAGTCACACTAGTGACAGTTACGTGGGATACCAGACGACGAAGATTGTGAAGGAGGCTTCGGAGTACGTGAAGAAATGCATGGGAGGAGGGGAAAACGACGCCATAATATTTTGCGGCTCCGGGTCGACGGCGGCGATCAAACGGCTCCAAGAAGTGATGGGAATCGCAGTCCCTTCAATGATTAGGGAGAAGTTGGTGGAGTGGTGGGTGAGCAAGGAGGAGGAGAGATGGGTGGTTTTTGTGGGGCCGTACGAGCACCACTCCAACATCCTGTCGTGGCGGCAGAGCCTGGCGGAGGTGGTGGAGATCGGGTTGACCCAAGATGGGCTGATAGACATGGAAGCTTTGAAGCTCAAGCTGGAGTCCTACAAATCAACCAATCGGCCGCTGTTAGGCTCATTCTCCGCCTGCAGTAATGTCACCGGAACTTACTCCGACACCCGAGCCATCGCTCGTCTTCTCCATCGATATGGAGCCTTCGCTTGCTTTGATTTTGCAGCAAGGTAGGTAACCCCGTCTTCATGTCATCACATATATTTTAATAATGCCAATTTATATCATGAAACAGGATAAGTACAAAATTTCATAATAGGGCATAAAAATTTATAACACAATATATACACACATGTTATGTATTTAATTATTTTTCCAATCTGATTTAATTAATTATGTACATAATTTGTATTTATAGACACAGAATTTCACAATATAAGGCACAAACATTCATAACATAAGACACAATTCTTAATTTATTTAAGATACTTAATGTTAAAATATAAGTGTGATTGATACTATTTGTATTTAATTAGTTGTTCTAAATAAATTTTCAAGTACATAATTTATACTTTTAAGACACAAAATTTCATAATATAAAGATACAAAAATTCAGAACATAAAATATATATACACACATGCATCAATTCACAGTACATTGTGAACGCTAATCCCATGGGTATAAGGATTGTGTAATAATAGAGTTTGTATGTATTTTGAAATAACAGCGGGCCATATACGAAGATTGATATGAGATCAGGGGAAATAGACGGATACGATGCAGTTTTCCTGAGCCCACATAAGTTTTTGGTGGGCCAGGGACACCAGGAATCCTTATGATGAGCAAGATTCTATATCAACTAGGATCTTCACCTCCGTCAACTTGTGGTGGCGGCACCGTCGATTTTGCCAACCCTTATAGTGAGAAGGTAATTACAGCAATCATATTTCTTTAGTCTTTGGGTTAGTTTTTGTCAATCAAGTACATATAGAAGAGAAAGAGGAGAGGAAAATAAAAAAGAGAGAGAAAAAAAAAAACTTAACAACAAAAAAATTAAAAGAATAATTTAGCATCTAGCTGTGTACGCGCCAATTAGGCACTAGATGTACTTGCAAGTTGTCTTTTCCCATTTCTTCTCAACCAATGGGGTCTCTAGAAAAAACTTATTTTGCAGAATAAAAAACTCATAAAATCACATTTTCTATTAGTACTAATAGTATAAAAATCAACCTCAATTTTTTGATAGGAAAAACCCCTAAAGAAACAACTAGTCCCAATTGCATTTGCATAATACAACATAATATTCCACTTTGACTCCGGGCAGGCGGCCACTAATAATGTTCATTTAGTTGACCGCTGGCTGAATTGATAAATCCGTCTAAATATGAAAAGAATTTTCAGTTGGGCGGCTTTGGGTTTAAGAAAAGAAAACAATTGACAACTTAGCTTTTTAGCAAATAAGAAGAATTTAGTTCAGTTGGGCTGACTTGATAAATATGTCTATAATGTATTTTGACGACGCGCGCTGCCAATAAATAAGCCAACTTGGCAACTTGCTGCAACTGATTGCACGCATGTATGTTTCGCTATTGACGATTGGAAAAGAAAAAAAACTGTTTTTTTTTTAAAAAAAAATTAGTAGTATAATTAGTAGATTAGTTTTCTAAAATACCTTTGGACAATAAAAAAAAAATAATAATTGACATATATCATTATTAGAAAAAGTCTCAATTCTAATGGACAAAATTCTGTTCAAAAAATCCAAATTTTGTTGTAAATCACAATTTGTAACAAAATTTACAAAAGAATGCATCCTATTGGTAAAACACTTGTTGCAACTCAATTGTAATGGACATTTTAGTTCCGTTGTAAACTTTGCAATGGATTTTTCTATTACAAATTTTGCAATGGATTAAGTGTCCGTTGCAAATTCTATTGCAATATTTGTTCGTGTCTTTTCCGTTACAAATTAACAACTAATTGAAAATCCGTTACAATGAGTTTGTCCTAGCTAATTTGGTTGCAAATAAATGAACGAAATTAATTAATGTGTTGTAAGAAATAATTTAGTTTGCAATGGTAATAACAAGAGTAACGACATATATGCAGGATACATTATACGTGGAGAACATTGAAGAGAGGGAGGATGCAGGAACGCCGCCCATCATCCAGAAAATCAGAGCAGCGTTGGCGTTTTGGGTGAAGGAATTGATAGGGCAGAAGGTGATAGAGAGATTGGAGCATACGTACATTAATGAAGCCCTGGAAAGGCTGCTCCCAAACCCAAACATATGGGTATTGGGCAATGTAACAGCAAAGAGACAGGCAGTCCTGTCTTTCCTAATTTACACCACCGCCTACTCTTCATCAGCTGATATTAATGGCCAGGACAAACAACTTTATCTATGGAGAGAAAGTGGAAACATGAGAGATAAGCCTCTCCACGGCCCTTTTGTTGCCAAGCTACTCAATGACCTGTTTGGCATCCAAGCCCGGGGAGGCTGCGCTTGTGCAGGCCCATATGGACACAGCTTGCTCAACGTTCACCAAACTCATTCGCTTGCCTTCAGATCTGCCATTCAAAAGGTAATTTACAATTTCTTTTTAAACTCTTTACCTGCCTCCGCCCAACACTTAAAAAAACTATAAGTAGTGTAATTGGAATTGTTTGTGGGCAGCAGGGGTACACAGGAGTAAAGCCAGGGTGGACAAGGATTAGTTTTCCATACTACATGTCAAAGGAAGAATTTGATTTATCATAGCAGCACTGGAGTTTTTGGCTATCTACGCCCAGAGGTTCCTTCCGCTTTACAGTTTCAACTGGAAAACAGGGGGGTGGAGTTTCAAGAAGAAGGCACTGAAAGAGACTCTTCTGGGGAATGGTTCCATCATAAAAGATGAAGGGCCGGGGGTTGTCCTTATCATCCAAGTATGCAAAGTACCTGGAGACAGCCAAGTGGATGGCTAACCTTCTTCCCAAGTTCCCATCTCAGCATCCCATTCCAGAAGAGATTGATCCTCACCTCATACCTTTCCGTCTCTAATTCCCGCCCAGTTTTGCACCCTCACATAATTGATTACACTTCTCTTCTCATTCCGCTACTCTGATTGCATATATATACCTCATTCCTTGACCATCGAGTTTCATATATGTGTATATGTAAAACTGGATTTTTAAATACATTATTATTGCGTCCTATCTTCTGTTCTGCGGCGACCCAGTGGCCCTCCAAAATTACAACCACTAGAAGCTGCAGAAGCAACAACATGAGCCATGCATGAGCGTTACTGTGAAGTCATCAATACAATACCAGGATGCAACACATCATATATGTGGATTGCTGGTAGCTACACAATTGTATACCATAGACCATAATCTATCTTATATTGTGAACCATAATTATAAAATTATATGCAATGTGTCATTTAACATATTATGTGCTTCTAAATAAATTGAAAGTATGTTAATAATATATTTTGTGTCTACAGTTAACATATTATGTCTTTATAATTAACATATCTGCATATAATTAACATATTAATGTGTTCTCAATTATTACAAATACATAATCTAACATATTTTAACCTCAATTTTAAAAGTTACTTATTTTAGTAAGTTGGTCATTTCACTATTAAATTTATACTCTTGTTCCTCTCTCAGTTTTTTCACGTCTTGCTTTCATTTTTTTTTTCCCTCGTTTACGTTTCCTTCCTTTCCATGCAAGCTGCGGCGTCACGTGGTTGGACTCTTCAACAGCTTTATATACAATGCATTCTCAAATGGCTACTTGGGCTGAGACGGGACCCTTAAAGCAGTACGGCTTTGGTGACGTTGACCTTCACCAAAAAAAAAAAGATGAAATTCGAAAAAGACATTATTATCACATGCAAAACGCTAAAGGATATAATAGTGAATTAGACATACCAAGAACAACTAAAACATTTGACATTTTAAAAGACCTAGAGGCGAGGGAATCATTACATGACCAATACGAGAAATTGTCAAACCTTCATCATTACCAACCCGCAAAGTATTAGTATCATGATACACATCAGACACCGTCATAGCACTCTTAGAGGGGTAGCGTGATGTGTTGCTCCAATTCTGAAAACCAAAAAAAGGAGGAATCACTAGGTGCGGGAGCAACCAAATTAGCATGGGGGAGATGCTGGGTGATCGGAGTAGCGGTTGTAGCGTTGATAACAACTCACTACACGCCCATGACTACGACAGATTTGGCAGCGAGGAGCTCCGCGTCCACCCCAACCAGCCGACCACCATGCGGTAACAACTCAATATTATGTGTCTCCCTAACATTGTGTTTGAGGGGGTGTATTAGAACTCTATAGTTTGTGTCCTTGTGTAGTTCTACTTATGTATTTATCTATTGTATATTTGTATCACTACAAAGAAAAATGACATTTAGTGACAAATCTTTTGTGACACTTTATAATTTAGTCACACAATAATATGCTTTTTGTGACCAAAACAATAATTCGACACTATTATGAGGAATAATTGTGATAACATTTTTTTGGTCACGGATACTATGTTAATTGTGACAAGAAAGTATTTGTTACGAATAAGTTGTCACTATTACTAGAATAATAGTGTCGTAACAGACGTTTCACGTATTTGCTGTCACTAAATGTATGTGCATTTTGGCGGCATTATAATGCGGGCGGAACGAATGTAATTGTGAACAATATAACGTGGACACAATATGTTTGTACTTTTTGTGACATAGTTGGTTGGTCACCTTGTTATAATATTTGTGACACTGTTTTGTCAAAAAACAACAGGTTAGCACTATTAGAAATGGAGAACAATGTGAGAAAAATATATTGTCACTAATAATTATCACTTTTTGTGATGAAATTGTTAAAAATATTTGTGACGCTCTATAATTTCCGTAACTAAAATTACTAAATTGTGAAAGTGTTTATGTTGATTTCAACGTTTTGTCACTAATTTATGATGAATTGTGATGAGTAATTTTAGTTTGTTACAATGACTTGACTATAATTATAATAGAGATATTATGTGAAATTATTTGTAATCAATGTTTGCTACTAAAATTGTATTAATACTGTGGTCACTTAAAATGCTAGTAGTTAGTGCCTCTTTAAAATGAATGTAATTGTGAAAATACATTTTATATCACTCATTGTAAATCTATATGACATATAATTACTTCACCTTATTTGACGTAATTTGTCTATTCATTTTAGAAATAAAATGGATGTTTATGTTTACGTACAACAAATACTATTTCAAAAAGGGATTTATTAAAATTGGCTATTCAAAACTCAAAATACGAAAAGTAAAGAATAGTGAAAAGTTGTTGCCTCCACAGCGTAGAAAGACATTGTAGGATTGCTTGGTTGTTCGATTCAATATTGGTGCTTATTCCCTAAGTTTTGAGTTCAAAATTAATCAAATTTAACTGGGATGATACCCTAACGAAATAGTCTATTATTGTGTACATTAAAGCCATCTATATGTAGTACATTATTTACATATTAGTTGTATCCAAATTATATAATAAAGATATTTATATAATAAAATTTGATTAGGACAATAATCGAATGTTAGAATAAATATAATTAATTTGTTGATCTAGGTAATATTTTCTCAAAATAAAAATCAATTTAGTTTGATTTCAATTTAATTAATTAAATTGAATTATTATCCTAACCCACATTGCGGAGTGGATATGCATCAACTAATTGAACATTAGCTCATAATTATGAACATATATTAAAAATTATGAATTCACAGGTTATATATTTATGAATCTACAATAGTAAAAATGATGCATCTAGACTCGTGTGCACCATGCATGGTGCACCAGTTGCACAGATATAATTTGCAACATCTATTATTTTATATTAGAATCATCCTCCTTGGACTCTTGGTTCATAATATTTGTACAAGATGATTGTATATTTTTCAAATTATGATTTAACAAAAAAAATATTATACATTAATAAAATAACGTACATGATTTCCACCAACACGGAGATTAACATTGATGCGAAAATATTAATTATAGTCAAATATTCCTTATTTTATGTATGTATCTTTTGGTGAATTATGTATAAGTTTTGGAAAAGTAAATGAGTAGAAAAAGATGTATGGCCGCCTCTTTTTGTTTTCAAGAATAATGCCATCTCTAGTGTGGGTGAGGTAGTTTGGTTATCCATGATTTCCTGTTGATACATACATATATAATTTTTTGTATATTTTTTAATTCACATATTTCCATTCAACCGTCGGCCTGTCGCTCTGTGCGGCCAGACGGGTCCACCAGCACGCCGCACTCCAGTGGTCCTCCCTCTCAGAACCCACACCAGGCAGTACGGGATTGATGGGGTAGTTGAAAGGGTTGAAGCAGGTTCGTAGTTTTCCCTAATGTTTTTGTAAGAAATACATGAAGCTATGGAAGTAATCAAGTGATCATTATGTGTTTGGGACTATTCTTGTTGCTAATCTCTGTTTCCTTGTGGTATGGGATTAACTGATTCGTCCGCCGCCCCTCTGCCCGGGTGGGCCGGGCTGCGCGCGTCGTGTGGTGTTGGCCAGTACACATTATTCTGGGGGGTCTGATTTACATTTATGGAAAACACTTTTTGGGTCAAGGGAAAAACTGATAGGCAATCTTAGTGTGGCTTGAATCAATTTGAAATGGCCATTATTAGATTGAATGCTCCAAGCTGAGGAGCTCGTGACTAGGCCCCGCGGGGTGCGCCCCGCTGCCGGCGCCGCGCGGACGCGGCCGCATGCGGGTCCAGTGCCAGTCGCGCCCGACGTCCTTCGCGCCCTGCGACGCCGGCTTCGCCCGCGAGCCTCGCTTCTCGGGCGGGATAAACCGCGCTCGGAGCGGCGGAGACCTCGAGCGTGCCAGAAGCGTGTGTGGAGACTCGTCCGGCGGGTGGGCGAGCGGGCGCGGGCCCCGGTGCGGCCGGCGATAGTTCAATATTCTTGGCGACGGGTTTGATCGTGCCGGGTGCGCGTCGACGGCGGCTAATGCAGAACCGTGCTTGGGTGGTCTCTGTGGGCGGCTTTCATCATGTGTACGAGCGGCGCGGCGGCCGGCACGGGAGTCGACGGGCGATCCCCTCTGACGGCGGAGAGGCGCCGAGGTGGGGATGGAGTCGAACCACCAAAAGCGGTGTGGCAGCACGCGGGCGGCCGGCGCCCGCCGGGGCGGGGCGCGGCGCTATACGCGTTAATTCTCATGTGGGGATGAGCCTCTGGAAACAGGGATGGGAAGCGACACCAACAGGTTTGGTTGCACAGGTGATGTCGGTTTTTTAAAAATTTTTGAGTTTTTAAACTTTAATCTTCTCTACTATATAATATTGTTATACATACTATATTGATACGGATAATCGATTAGCACCGCGGTGCATCCAATTATACGACCCCCATCATTCACTCCGCCCTATTCCCCAAGTCCCCCGCCAACCTTACCATCATTCACTACGCGTGATCCCCACTTCTTACACAAGACAAAACACAGAATGATTCTATCTTAGATAAAGACCCCAAAAGATGGCTAAAACACTAAATGCCTAAGAATCTTTGACCTTGCCTATGCGTGCGGAAAGAGGAAGAGTAGGAATCCTTCGGTGTGGATCTTGACAAGCCTTAGGGAGGTTCTCCTTTTTGCTTGGGGAAGGCTAGGGTTTTTCTTTAGAGAGATGATGGAGTGTTTGTGGCGACTTAGGCTTGAATGGAGGACTGAATGAATGTCTTATAGGATAGATTGAACAACACATTCCATGGGTGAAATCACTTTTTACCCTTACTAAGGTTGGAAAGACAAGGGGTAAAGGTACAAACCATAAAACACAAGGGACACTTGATTGACTAGAAATTCTAGTCCCTCGACTATTAAATTTCAGGAATTTTTTTAGAAATGGACTTACCCAAGAAGGTATGATTAATTGCTTCAATTAATCTCAATGTAGTATTTAGGATTTACGGTGTCAGCAAGAATACTACTGCACCTAATAGTTTTAAACTAGTTGACACCGTAAAGTCTATAATTAGTTGTAACCCTAGGTACACGAATGTTAACAAGGTAAATACTTGAATTGTAACGTGATTTACTTGCACTTTTTAATTGCAAAGGTGCACGCATCTACTTCGCACTTATAACATTACTTCACCAAAGTTTGAGTCATTATAAAAATGCCACCGTGTTTGTATTTAAAATTACATCTATCGTTGATTGGACAAGTGTACAACGTGAGCTGTAAATGGTTCTTATTTTGCTTTCCTTGGGCGCTTGTCTCTCATTTGATACGGTTATTACCTGTCATGACGCGTGAGTGGTATATCGTGTTGCTATGTGATGAACAATGGGCAGGAGAGTGGCAGAGGAAAGTAGTCAAAGGGATTCTCTTTACTTATTCATAATAATTGTCTTTTTGTTCTAGAGAGAAGGGACGAGAATCATATAAGTCTAGAGAGAAGTGAGTGGAGAGTGGAAGAAGGGGAGGAACCCCTAAAATGGAGGGCTAAGGCCCCTTTGTAAGGCTTATACCTACACGAGTTTGACTTTGACCCGCTTCCTTGACCCGACCCAAACAGGGCGCGCGGCGAGCGTACGTGGACTCGAGGAGCCTGAAACTCAGGGTATATTCCCCATCAAGAGGCCCACCTAGTCGTGCCGCTGCACGATAGTTAATGAGGAAGGGGGTTCGGGCTGGAAACTCTTACTACGTATTGTGACCTACGCCGGTTTATCTCGTTAAAAACCTTGAGCTAATAAAAAAAATGATACGGTTAATTATTGGTCATACTCGTGATGTATGTCGTGTGTATGTATGAACATTGTAGAGAGTTAGGCAAGAGCAAGTAGCTGAAAGGGATCTCTTTAGTATTTCATAATTGTCTTTGTGTTGTTAAAGAGAAGGGAGAGTACCCTAAGCCTAGAGAAGTGGAGTGGAGAGTGGAGAAGGGGGAGGAACCTAAAAATGGAGGCTAAGGCCCCTTTTATATGCCCAACCTAGACCGGTTTGCCTTTGACCAACTGACCTTGGATCAAAAGCGTGTTAACCTGACCCAAACAGGGCATGGAGCGTACGGGGAGCCTGAATCTGGTGGGTATATCCCCATTATCAATGTAAATAGTAGTTAGTATATATAACCTATATTACCTATATATATAGTTATATATTATATATATATTGTATATATATATATATATAGTATATATAGATATATATATATATATATATATGGCGATCATATGTGAAGGAAGGTGTCTTAGGTCCTTTAAAAAAAACGTGTTTAGGTAAAAATAGGAATAATATCTCAACCATAGATATACTCCAACTCAACAATTCAAATTGAATATTAATTAAATAACGCGCGTGGTGGCATTATTATAATTTGAGTAAGTCATACTGTCTTTATATTCGAGTGCACATGTTTCCTTCTTCAAGTGCATATTTCTTTTTCTAGTGCATCTGTTTGGTTTCAATACATAGTTTTTCCTTTGAGTGCACTCTTGTGCCTTTTGAGTGCAAAAATTTGGCCTTCAAGTGTACATTTAGCATTTAAGTGCATATATATTTCTTTTTTAAGTGCACAATTAATTCTCTTCGAATTTTCTCTTTTAGTGTCTTTTTCTTCCCTTTCCTCTAGTGATCCTCTTTATACCTTTTCTCAATTTCATATGGTATTTTTTCTATTAAAAAAAATTAGCACTCCATTGAACCCATTTTTATTCTTCTAGTGCAAGTTTTTTATATTTTGCCTTTCAAGCTGCACAATTCTGGTCAATATTTGTTATATGATTTGAATTCCTTTTCAGCGTGCACATGAACTAAATGTGATAAAATTTGTTGAGATTTCTAACGATTTGTAAGTGGGT
>VALG01010757.1:6463-21462 GCA_009835305.1 Ipomoea purpurea
GATTAATCTTTGCATTATGAATGAGCAAATTATTGTGTGGACTATGGTCCACATAGTGTTGTATGGACCATAAAAGAAAGTACATTTTTAATATACTAAAAGTACAATGTATTACTTTCTCAAAAAAAAAAAAAAAAGTACAATGTATTATTTGTGTACTATATGTACATTATATAAATAATCTACATTCAGTATACAAGTAATATACTTTCTCTGAATACAAAGTACATTTTTATACACTAAAATACATTATTTTTGAACTAAATATATATTATTTTATATATACAAAATATGGTCCTCACTATAATGATTATTATGAATGAGTTAGATTTTCTCTTCTTTTTGTTTTCCTTTATTTGTTTTTCTCTACAGGGCTTGTTTGATAATTTTGTTGTGCATTTAAAATGTTATTATTTAATTTTAATATATTGTCCATGATTTTAGGGATTGGTTACCTAGATTTGCCTTTGTTAATGGTTCTGGGTGTTTTACAGTAGCTTCATTTCCTTTGTTTATGGCACGGATAGTTGCACACGAGAAAGAAGATCAATGCACAGAAACCAACTTGTGGAGAAACGTATAACGTGAGTGCACAACAAGTACAATAGGGTTTCACATCAAAATAGTATAACTTGTATCAAGAGTATAACATGAATTCACAGATAGTTTAGCAGGGTTGCACACGAACCAAACATGAACATAGTATATGGCTAATACGATGATTAGTACAATATACGACAGAGGTACGTCTATGCAACCTAGTACTTTTGTGTGGGGATATTGTCTAAACCCCATACCGTTGGCAAAGTGACGCTGGCAGGCTGTGAGGAAGCGGTTAACATGTACACCATGGATCCGTTGCACAGTTGAACAATTGCACACGTAAAATTAAATGTACGCACACCATGCTTCTGATGCACAGACGCACAGTTACACACGTAAAACTAAATGCATGCATTACCAAGCTTCTATGTGTTGGCATTTTGTGCACACCCGAATACGTTCCTGAGTACAACCATTGCATTGCACAGTTGTTTAGAAAACATTGCAACAATATATAAGGGATAAACTAACCCCACTAATTTTAACCTTATAGTTCAATATGCACGAGTGTTTTTTATACATTTTACAATTCTAACCCCTGCCAATTTTAATCCCCAAATTGCATATGCACAGTTTCTTAGGATACATTGCATAGATTACAAGGAAATATCTAACTCATTCAATTTTGACCTCCTATTTGCAGTTGCCACATGTGTTTATGTTACACTGCACAGTATAGAAGGAGTAATCTTACCCCGTTTCAATTTTTCCCACCAAATTACATATGCACAGATGTTTCGTTAAATTGCACACAAGGCACTAGTACAAAAAATATCAATAAAATCTAACAATTCGCGTCCGAAGTTTGAACTTTTGGACGCCTAAAGTGTAGTGCGGTGGCAATTTTGTAATTAAATTTCCAATATAATATAATTTTTATTTTAAAAAAATTATTCGTGTCCAAAGTTGCACACTTTGGACGCGAGTAATTAAATGCGGACATTATTCGAGTCCAAAGTTTTGACTTTGGACGCGAATAAATAAAAGCAGTTGTTATTCGCGTCCAAAGTGGAGAACTTTTGGACGCGAAGAAAGTTTTATAATCTCCCCAACCCTAACAATCGAATCAGAATTGCCTCCCCCAATATATCGAATCGCCGTCCGCCTCCTGCAGTCCGCCGCTCTCAGCCGACCTCCGTCCGTCGGTCTCCAGCCTCCCTGGTCCATCAGGCGTTCGCCGCTCTCCATCTCCCCACGATCTCTTCATTGACGGTCTCCATCTCCAATCTCGTCGGCGCAGCCGCCCGACCTCGCCGCCGCTGACGCCTCAGTTCCGCCGGCGCCGCTGCTGCCTCGCACGCCAACCACCGTCGCTGCTACGAACGCCGGCCGCCGCTGACCGCAGGTGCGTAGGTTTTTATTATTATTATTTTTTTAAAATCAGTCTTAATTAATTTTCATGTGCCTACAGCTTTGTGCAATAATTCAAGAGTAGGGACCACTGTTTTATTTTGATTTTGATTTTTTTTAAGAAAAAAAATACTCACAACAATAGTTACTGCTACACAAGCCATCCGATCCCCTCTCTTTGCTTCTGTAATTGTCACTGTTTTCTGTGTTTAATGTTCATCTGAAAGGTCACCAGAACCAATATGAGTGCAAATTTCAATTTTCTCCTGGCACTTGGTGCAATAGTTCCAAGCCAAACATCAACTTTTTTATCTTTAAGAATTGCAAGAGCTGTAGCTCAATTCTTCTCATAAGTGAAGTGAATTTACAGCAAACATCTCCAAATTTGTATGATGTATGTGTACAAGTCCACCAACTGAGTGCAATAATCCCATGCTGACAACATTTTTAACTTTTAGCCTTAAGTCAAAACACTCAATTGCTTTGGGTTGAGTAAAAGTAAATTTGGATCCATTTATTGATGAGATGAATTTCTTATATTTATACACTTAAAACGAATAATAGGTAATAAAAATTTATTTCTTAAATTATACCCTCATGCCAAGACTATCCGTTTCAGATTTAATTGTTCTTAGATAAGCAACAGATATTGTTATTGATGCCTATTCATAGCCAAATTAATTTTCTTCATGTAGGTAGAGCATTCCTAGAATTAAATAACAAGTTGACAAAAATGGATATGCACCAATAAAGAAATTGGCAAGCTTAGATTTGCCACAGGTTTCTAACATTTACAAACTGCAGGCGCTCATTTGGTTAATTAAGCCACAGGTCTCTAACATTTACATCCAAGCTCAGCTTTGGCAGTATTGGAAGCTAATAAGAATGCCTGCAAATCTGTAATGCCTCAAACATCCTTTTCACTCTCATTTCTCTAGAAATTCATCATCATCATCATATAATGCCATTTGCACCAGATTACGAAATTTGCCAAGAACCAGTGCAGCATTATCATGGTTTTCTCCGGCTAGGCTAAGTTCCCGTGAGCTATCTCTTTTATCAATAATGTTCCTTTATATAGGGCTAGCGTAGCAACCTTATGCTACAGATTACCGCGGAACTAAGGTAAGTCTCGACCTGCGTCCCTTGGGCCCGAGTTCGTTCGAGGAGAGGTCAAGAAAATGCGGCGATTCGAGCAAGATTCGCGGAGCTCTAGGACTAACCCCGACAACTCTACCCCTTAATAGGTGGTAACGGTAACAAGATGTCATATGCTTCAGACATGTTCCACAAAGACGACTCAAGGTTCTGGACGGAATATACGATCAATGCATTAAGTCTGAGCACTTTATAGTCTGGGGATTTTGGAAACATGAGGAGAGGTAGGACTAGGTACTTCATTGTCGTATATCTGATCTCTCATGAGGTGTTCCCTATAGTCCTAGCCGAGGGCGTTAAAGCCCCGATTCAGCGAAGCTCCATCTGCACAAGAGCCATAGAAGGGAGGGAGCAGATCATCAGGGAAATAGCTCAGCGCTGCGAGGAGCTAGCTGATAGGATTTGACTTTAAGAGACTTGTGCATTACGCAGTTCATAGGTACGAGGGGAGGTTCTCAATCACCGAGCGGAAGAAGGTGTTCTAGGGAAGATCAGGATCCGCACCAGGGTGATAGCGGGTAAAAGAACGACAGTCCGTGCTACAGTTACGGTCACCCGCAGACCCGACGGGGCTGTATTGGTTACCGCGTGAAGAGCCGGTTGAGGAGGATGAAGAAATGGCCGAACCAGCCGACGCGGCCGGGTAGCATTATAGGCGACGGCTTCCAGTATTAAACAGTGGATAGCGTCGCATGAGGAATGAGCGACGCTCACCAAAGGGGCGAGGCTGCACAGGATTGCGGCAGAGGCGAACTGGTAGAGTGGCCAGGGATCGGAGTAGAATATCTGACTCGAAGCGAGCTGCTGGTCTCTGCGCGGCGATTGTGTTATTCTTGTAACCGGAGCACCAAGGCAAGTGGATGGAGATGCACTACAGATCTTAATGGTCTCTGGATCAGAAATTCCTCTTCCAGCATCTTTGACGGCAGTTTCATTGCTGTTTAAGGTAAGTCGGGGCCTATTACCGGGATGGAATAATACAACCCAAGGATCACGCAGTGTTGAATCGAACGATGGCACCCTAGGGATTTCACTCTCGGAGATAAGCTTATCTCCACACAAATTGCTCTTGGGCGCATCCGGCAACCCAAGAGACTCGGAAAGTGCTCGATGGACGCATTATTTTTCGCAGTTACTATCAATAGGACCAGGTGAGGGGAGGTCTCAATTCGCTGAAACCTTTATGCGAGGTTGGCTTTTGATGATGCATGTCGAGAAGGGCGATATGCACGGACTCTCATGGGTTGCCGGGAATAAAGGGCTGGCGGAATGGGCAGAATCTTCGATCCCGAACTCAACGGCAATACGGTTTCCGCTAGATGGGTCATCACCGGTCGATAAGGGAATAGTGCCACGGACATTCAAATCCCTCAGAAAACAAGTGGTGCCAAGACGGGAGTTACGCCCTTCCTCGCCGGGGAAAGGCGTGATGAGAACCCTCATCCAGAGCGATGGTTGGGTAGTGTGAATACAAGATCTCCGAACGGCGGACAGCGTAGCCTTGCCCAGCGGAGCGGCTTCCTTATTCAAATTTTAGGCGCAGATTGCCGGCGGCCGGTGTAACGAGCTTGGGAGAACAAATATAACGCCGTTTCCTTGATGTTGGGGTTCTAATTTTGGTGCCAGTGGACGATCGGGATATCCTGATCGGAGAGAGGAATTAACGGGGAAGGCAAGCAGGTCTAACCGCTACGTAACCCTTCTAACTTCCCGATCACCGGTTTGATGTCGAGGCGTATCACAGGAGGTGTATCTAGATGTCCACACCGACTTCTTCTTGTTGCAGGGGTATTGGCGGGTGCCAAAAACGCGGAGTTTCTCGAAAAAGCAGACGGCGGCAATCCAGCCTGAGAATCAAGAAATAACGCACTCCGGTCGGCCGCACACACAGAATTACCAACTGGTAGGCCACGCGGTCTGGAGAAGGGCCTTCTCGATCTGGCGGTGGGCGGGGAACCGTTCCGAAGGGGGACTCTTTGGCAGCGGACCGGGTTACTCCGGTTCACGTAGCTGGTACCGACCGAAGGGAGCGTTGGTAGCACACGCGGCTTCACAGAGACCCTGGTCCACCCGAGTGACCAGCAAATCTGGAGGCTCAGAGCCCCGGAGCTCCCACCCCGGCAGGGAGAAATTGGCCTTACCTCTCCTACATTTCAAGCAAGTTGGCCCGTACTTCCAGGGGTCGACCAATTCGAGTTTTGGATCGATCAGGAGCAATGGCGGGTCCGCCGGATCTCGACCCACCGACATCGACCCAGGAGAATAGTCCGGACAGAAGCGGTCATTCATCGCGCGGGTCGGCGCCAGAGAGTCCGAAAGCGGGACGTGAGAGGGTGGGTGCTGGAGTGCGAGTTAAATTTGCGTCCATGTCCTCGGGACCATCACAAAATCGGGCATATTCTGACGAGCCAAGTAACGGCCCCCGACTGGTCCCAGCCTGATGAGCTCGACCGCAGCTGTGCCGAGGGACGCGAAAGGTGCGAATTTGCAATATAGCAAGAGAGAATAGCTTATTTCGCTTGCCCTTTATCATATTTATTTTTGATGTCGCTCGATTATCATACGTTTCACCGGGCGCTAAACACGGTGTTGTCTATGAGCATTACAAGCTCTCGCCACGGATCGAAGGGGCGAGGTGCTCCTTAGGATGTTCCCGCCAAAGGCTCCTCAATTGGGCCACCAGAGGCAGATCGCTACAAGAAAATTGGCCGATCGACAAACGGCTATAAGGAAAAAGAGCGGAGATCCCTCGATCTATAAGATAGGGCTCAACCAGATTGAGCGTTAGACTGAGAAAGGAAGAGAGACCGAAAGAACGGGCAGCCGTTAGAACGAAATAAGAATTGGAGAAGGGATCACACGAGCTGAGAGGGATCGGCATTGAAGTGGGTTCAGTTACGGGAAGCCCGGGATACGGGAGATTCCAAACCTATCGGACGAATAAAACAATGTTCATAACGTACTTATTCAGAATGTAATATAATTCACCCCCGATGAGACTTTAACCAATTAAAAGGCCCAGAATTACCGAGAGCATTTTGTCCACGTGATCGCAATAGAAGAAGAATCTGTGCGTCGGGGAACACCAAAAAAAATTTGGCAGGGTGGACGGCAGCATTCAGAGGAGAATAGGATATGTGCGACACAGGGAGCTCAGCAGGAACCTCGCTCAGCGAGAGCCTGGGACAAGAAAGATATTAATGCAGTGCGAGCGCAGGGTAGTAGGTAATGGCAAGAGGAATCTAGACTGGGTTGATTGACACAGCGACGTGCTCCCCTAACCAATGACTGTCTTCCGACCCCGGAGAGATCGGGGACCACTTTGAATCACGAGCTCGAGATAATAGGAACCATTTGGGGAGAAGCTGATATGGGTTCCGGATTATACCCGTCCATCATATTCGACTGGGAAATGCAGATCTGATGATTCTGTCCAGTTTGGCTCAACGCCCGGAACATATGTCCAACCGCTCGGGTCGTGGGATCCGAACACATCATTTTACGCGGTATCGGATTAATCCATCCAGCGCAGAGAGATTGACACTGATCTGAAGCAATTTCCGAGCACGGTCGGCCACTCCCAGCGACCCTCAGCGTTCTCAAGACCAATTAGAGCCCGAGGTTCCAAGTTTTGGAGGGACGCCTATCAGACGATCATATGGGGCATCGCTCCATCGTCTTGACCCATTTGAGGCCGACCTCGTGGATGAAAGAGTTTACATTCCGGCTCATGTTCCTCCATCAAGGACCGGATCTACGTGGATCATGGTGATCGTATTATTGGCATGCAATTCAACTTGATTGTATAAGCTCGCTCGGGATTGCGAGACGTGCAGGCTGTTTTGCACGGATGCCCAGACGACCCGCCACTTTTCTACCAGCCTGTCACGACAGCCATCCCTTTTCTGCAAGGAGGGGGTAGATCATCTCTGGGGCCTTTTCCCCAAGTGACTGGTAAAAGAAATTCGTAATAGAGTCCATCTGATTAATCTCAAGATCGACTGAGACCATCGCACACGATCACATCCCAGCAGTGTCGCTCGCTTTTTGTGGGTAACGTCGGTTTCCCGCTGGTGTCTCGTACATCTCATCAGCGACAACCGCCATACGTAAGCCAGTATTTCAGAATTCTTGCCACGCATCGGAACTTGTAATCGCGGGTGGCTTACCGCAGGGAAGAACAGTGAGAACGCCAACACAATCTTGGAGGTCTGAAGAAAAGCTACCCCGGTTCCGTACTGCTGATGAATTGCCGGTACATATTGTGGAGCATACTCCGATACGACCCGGAGAGACAGCACGCAGGAACACGTTCTCCCTTGTCTATGGACAGAAGCCCGATACCGATCGAGGCCTTGGATCCCGCGTCGTGAACGTACATTCAAACGCTGAGAAAAATGGAACATATCGAATGGTCGTGGATCTCGACGGAGTCGAGGAAAAAAGAGAGAGATAGCCGCTCGTCGAATGGCAGAAACCAGAAGCGTGTAAGAGTCCAAGGCACGTCGTCGTTAACCCCGGTATTTTTCCAAGTGGATGATACGTGCTACGACGACGTGAGGCCAATCAACACTTGAGAGGAAGCTCAGGCAAAATTGGAGATATAAAGGACCGGCTGTCTGGTTTCAGTTCTTGTATTATTCGCGATGCAAAAGAATTTTTTAAAATAAATTCGAGGTACAAGTGGGCCCCGGGCTCCCGAATTGATGGCTATCACAAAAAGGGACAGGCAAACAATCTTCACTTCTGCGGCGGGACTCCGTCATTCGCTCAGGGCAGCAGTCCTTTCCCGGCTTGGCTCCACTTGCGGCAGGGCAGGCCCTGCTAGGCTCAGTAATTCTGAGCTCGGGGATCAAAAGGGATCCTCTCCGGGGTCGGGAACAGCTGTTGGGAGCGTGGTCAAAACCAGGTCGAGATGCGCTCGCCTCTGTAGGCGCCTCCGCATATTTTTCTCGGTGCGGTCGCGGCATATCCTTCTCCCCTGAGCTGTACGCCCAATTGCCAAAGGTCCACACGATCTCGTCTGCGATCACGTGGGACCGCATCTTCCGCATGAACTCCATGCCGGGGGGCTACATCTCTGAAGAAGTACTTGACTGCTTCGTCCGGATTGGTCGATCGGGCTTCTGACCCCTTAAGCCGATCCCTCAGCTCTGTGATCTTCTTCATCATGGCTGCCCGTTCGGTCTCCCCTTTCTCGACCGTCTCTTTTGGCCTTCTTTAGATCGAGGGCCATGTCCGCGTTTTCCTTAAGCCGTCGATCGGCCAATTTCTTGTATCGATCGGCCTCGGTGGCCATTAGAGCTTGGCCATAGAGCATCGCCCCGATCCTGGAGAGCTGCATAGACAAAATGTTTTAGCACGAATGATAACGCTGAAGATAAATGATAAAGGGAAGAATAGGCGTACCTCGGTAAGTCCATATCCCATTCGCTCGGCCAGCTGGTCGAGCTCAGCTGGGACAGGTCGGGGCCGACTGGCCTCAGATTGCCGATTTTGGAGAGGATGACAAAAGCAATCGGCCATCCCAGAGCCGATCGTGGAGTCGGACTCTTCTCCGACCGCTGCGCTTCTTCCGGCTATTTCCTGGGTCGATGTCTCGATCGGCCCGCTCGAGCTCGAGCTCTTCGATTTGGCTGGTCACTCGGGTGACCAGGGTCTCTCTGAGGCGTCTACCACGCCCCCTTCGTCGGTCACCAGCGTGACCGGGTTGACCGGTCGACCTACCGGGATCGAGGCTTCTCCAGACGGGCCTCCAGTTGGTTTCTTCTTCCCCGAGCGCTATCTTGATTCGGGGAGGGGAGCTCGGGCGGGACTACGCGTTTTGGCGCCATATCTGCAACAAAGAAGAAGTCGGTTAGAACGGGATCGTGACCAGTGATCGGGAAGTTAGAAGGGTTAGTAGGGTTAGACCTGCTGCCTTCCGTTTTCCCGAGCAGAGGGTCCGGGCACCACCCCATCGGAACCGGCTTATATTTTTCTCCCAGCTCGTACACCGGCTCGGGCAATCGGGCCGCGGCAAGGCTCTCCGCCGTTCGGAAGATCTTGTATTCCATGAACCTCGCTCGAGGTTCTCATCACGGCTTCCCGGAGGAGTGGCGTCTCGTCTGGCACCACTTGTTTTCTGAAATGGGTGCTCCACACCCTATCGACCGGGAGAATCTACGGGTCGTATTTGACCGAGAAGATTCGATTCTTCCAGCCCTTGTTATTCCCGGGCAACCCAGAGATCGTGCAACGCCCTTCTCGGGACTGCATCATCAAGAAGCCACCTCCATAGTTTCCCGAGAGGACCTTCACCTGGTATATGTAATTGAAAAGCTCCATCGAGCACGCCACCTTGTGCCGAGCGCAAATTTGGGTGAAGCATGCGAGAATCCAGTGCGCGTTCGGGCAATCTGAGCCACGGTACACCCGGTAATAGCCCAGGAACGCCGTCAAGATGGCTGGGAAAGGGAATTCGATCGGCAGCCATTAAGGAGTCGTAGTGCATCCCGATCCACTTGCCTTGGTGCCGGTCGAGATCACGTTCCCGGAGCCGCCTGCTCGTGTCGAATTCTACCCGGCCACTCAGCCTCTCCGCAATCCGTGCAGCGCCTTCCCCCTTTGGGTGAGGTCGCTCATTTCCTCTGCGACGCTATCCACTGTTAAGGAACTGGGAAGCCGTCGCCATCTACCCGGGCCGTTGGGTCGGCCATTTCTTCATCCTCCTCAACCGGCTCTTCACGCGGTCGGGTAACTGTAGCCGAGTGATCCCCTATCACCCTGGTGGGTGCTTCCCTAAACACCTCCGCTCGGGAGACCTCGTCCACTCGTAGAGGTCTCTTTCACTGCTCGAGCTCTCCGAGCCGCTTGAGCTAGATCCTGATGATCTGCTCGTCCCTTTTGGCTCTTGTGGAATGGAGGCCCGCTCGGGGCTTTTACCAGGTCGTTGAACGACCTCAGGAGAATAAGACATTATGTCTATCTCCTCATCACTATAGTGCTCGACTTCTTGATCGTAGTCGCCAATTGAGGCGTTTTGACTGTCTGAGCTTGACATCTTGACTACCCTAGGGGTGGTCGGGGTTAGTTAAAGGCTCGGGGGACGTCAGGTCGGAGACTACCTAGTTTCCTACTACCTAATGCTACGGGCAATAATAGGAAATATATAGAAAAGAGGGAACTAGGGAACTTACCGAGTGATGGAGACTTTGCTTAAGAGGGCTTGAAATTTCTTGCTCGCCCGATCTGCTTGTTAGAGAGTGTCCGGGTCCTCTGAGAAGTACCGAGCGCTTCAGTAGGATTGGAGAAAGTTCAAATGAAGTTCTCAGAAGCCTATTTATAGGAGGAGATTTGGGCGGGAAACCTTATCATCACGCCTGACCAATGAACGTATACCTGAACTCGAGGGACGGTGCACTTCCGTTAGGCGTGCAGAGCTCAACACGTGGCGAAGGGAGAATGACACCTGTCGGTCGGGCTATCCACGGACTTTGAACTTCTCCACCCCGCCCATTTTTCCCGAGCGGTCAAAAAGACACGGGCTTTTTTGGGGGCTCTTTGGTAGGGAATACCCCGAACCGACATGCCTCGGTTTCTTCTTCTTGTGTTGCAAGTTACAGGTCAGATTCTTTTGTAGAAGGAACCCGGTCGGTTACCCGACGGTGACGCCCGACCAGGAGTGTCAACCAAGCTGCGAGCGGTAGCCCTTGGCAGCGAGTGCTGACTAAAGACACGGTTGGGCAGCACTAGGCGACGACAGACGGGGCACCGACCAGCGGATGACACGGTGGTGGCTACGTGGGAAGCATGCCGACAGCCGGATTCTTGTCCCAGGCTCCGCGGCTAATAAATACCCCCCGGCGCTACAGTGTAAAGACTTATTGGACGATCGATAGGTTGTACTCAGAGCTCGCCGGAGCCGCATCCAGTCGGTACTCGTTGCAACCAAGTTAGATTGATCTTAGGAACTTTACCGGGTTAATAAAGACTTTATTTGGCTTTTAATTGATCTGGGTTTTATTGATAGTAAGTACGTGGTATTTACCATTATCATAGACTTTGGACTATGGACTATGTAACCACATAACCACATAATATAGAACTTGTTTGATAAACAGAACCATAAAGAAATTCAAATAAGAAACCATTTACGAGAGATCCTGTGAGAATATGAGCTGAACGCAGGGGAGCAACGCAGTAATTAAGGGAATGGATTTACTTTTTATTTATTTATTATTATCATATTATTATCTATATTTTTAAAAAAATTAAACGGTATTCGTTCAGTTGCAATTTTTTTTAGCGAACAATACAGATCGGTTTTTTTTTGTTTTTTTTTTTTTGTTTTTTTTTTATCGAAAGCGCTCGGTTATACAAAAAATCCCAATACCGTTTGGTTGTTCGGTATATTATCGAACCCAAATTAGTTTGGTTCGTCTTTGGACGGTTCAGTTTGAGAAAACTAAGACTGAATTGCTCACCCCTAAATGTTAATTACCAAAAATGGTCCCTTGACTATACGAAATTAATCAATTTAGTCCCCATGTTAACGGTTGGACTAAGCGTCAAACAAACGGAGACCTCAAATTGGTTAAGGATTTTCTAAAAGCTTGGAGGGACTTAATTGGTTAAAAAAAAATAGTCAAGAACCAAATTGATAATTCGCTATAGCAAGGGGGTCATTTTCTGTAATTAACTCCGTACAAAGAAGGTTGGAGTGTAATTATTGGAATATCCACCCTAATTATCATAGGTAATTATCCACCGATGCACAATGCAAGCTTGCCTAGTGCACATCTAAAGTTCGTAATAAACTATAAACATAATTAACAAATTAGGACAAAGTCTATTCTATAATTACTGTCTAATTAAGGACAAATATGTAATTTTTCCTTAATTAAATATAAATTCATTATACAGGGGGAGTGTTTTGGCTAAATAGGAAGTTAGCTGATTGAGTTAGTGCTTGACTAGGCTTTGATAGTTATTAGCTTGATTCTAAAAAAATGTTTTTAGTAAATTAGGTGTTAGATTACATGCGAAATTTACTTTTCAAAAAGCTGGTCGAAAAAGTTACTTTGAACAAATTTTGAATTTTACAATTTGGATGTAATAAATAATTACAAAGCTATTTAATCAAACACTTTATTGATTTGTCTTTCAACCAAGTCAAACAGCTTAATAGTTGGTAAAATAAGTCAAAATTGACTGATAAGCTAACTCTTTACCAAAACAGGTCATTGTCATATCAAATAATAAATATTAGGCTAACCCCATTAGCCAAACATCCTTATACCGTGCACCCTGGCCCAAAACAACGTCGTTTTGTACCTTTTCACGTGTCTGCTGTACTGTAACTATTTTATTAACTTCTGTCTCTTTTCTCATTATTCTGTCTGGCTTATTCGAAAGAGAGATATATGACGGAAGAGCCCGGTGGCTTAGTCCGGTAGGACTAGGCTCAAGCGGCTAACATACCCTAAGGGGCACGAGGTCCGACCTCGCGTACCAACCCAACAGAAGAGCTCGGTGGCTTAGTCCGGCGGGACTCGGCCCAAGCGGCTTGCGCACCCTAAGGGGGCACGAGCCGATCTCGCGTACCAACCGCGACGGGAGATTTCGAGGCTCAGTCTGGTAGGACATGGCTCATGCGGGTAGCGTACCCTAAGGGGGCACTAGGTCCGACCTCGCGTACCAACCCCGACGGAAGAGCTCGGTGGTTAGTCCGGCAGGATCGGCCCAAGCGGCTTGCGCACCCTAAGGGGCACGAGGTCCGACCTCACGTACCAACCCCGACTGGGAGAGTCTGATGACTTAGTCCGGTAGGACTTAGCTCATGCGGGTAGCGCTCCCTAAGGGGGCACGAGGTCCGACTTCGCGTACCAACCCCGACGGAGGTGCCCGGCGGCTTGGTCCAGGGGACTAGCCTCAAACGGTTAACATAAGGCATTGTGCTAAAAAAAATGAATCAATAAGGGAGAGCTGATTGTCCATTCAAAATGCCAAGTCAATACAATGTGCCCACCTCCGGGAGGGGAACATGTTTAACGAAGCAAAGACAGAAGGAAGTACCTCCCGGAAGGGAGACATAAAATGTGCCCACCTCAGGGGGGAAGCATGCTGGAGCATGTGGACACACCTCAAGGGCCATAAGATTTGACCACCTCCCGGAGGGACATAAAATATCCTACCTCCGGGGGGAGAGCATGTTAGGAAAAGTACAAAGTGGTGGAGCGGAAGACGAAAACCCATATGATAAAGAAGGGAGACACTAATCAAGCCGCTATCAAGTCTAATCCTTCATATTGGGTCGGCCACATTGGGTCGGCTACGTTGGGTCGGTCACGTTGGGTCGGCCACGTTGGGGTCGCCACGTTGGAGTCGGCCACGTTGGGATCGGCCACGTTGGGGTCGGTCACGTTGGGCCGGCCCAGGTTGGGATCAGCCAGGTTGGGATTCGGCCACGTTGGGGTCGGTCACGTTGTCGGGCCAGTTGGGGTCGGCACGTTGGTTGGGCCACGTTGGGGGTCGGTCACGTTGGGTGGTCGGCACGTTGGGATCGCCACTTGGTCGGCCGGTCCGTGTTGACTCGGGCCACAGCCGGGTATGGTCACGTGGACTCGGTCGTTTTCCCACCTCCGGGTTCAGCTTAAGGGGTCGCGTGTGGGCTCGGAATGGAGTGGATCCGTCGTTTACTCTCCAAGATTAACGCTCGACCTCGGAAGCCCAAGCACCTCGACCCACAGGCACCTCGGGGGCTACCTCATGAGCTCACCCAGGAGAGAGGAGGCGACTACCTCATGAGCTCGCCCAAAAGTGAACTCGAAATCAAAGTCTCATACACGATGCCAGGAAGTCCAAGACTTGTTAGTGTTCTTGCGGAAGAGACGAAATCCCGATTGCGATGGAATCACACCAAAGTCGGCCAAAGACGAATGCGGAAGAGAAGAAGTCTCGCTAATGATGGATATATTATGATTGGAGCAAACCGACCGGGAAAGCGGAACAAGGAAGTGTGGAATAGACCCGGGGCGTAGTGGTTGGGCACCGTGCTCGGCCCAAGGTGCCTCGGTCACGGTGAGCTCGGTCACATGAGGTCGGCTAATTATCAACTCGGGTAATCGCGTGGGAGTCGGCTCGCAATGTGTCTACTCTCTATCGTTGTCGACTTATCACAACGAAGATAGTGGGGGACTCATGATGGATATATTGGACCCGGAACGAACGACCCGGAGAGACGGACCCGAGAAGACTCGGCCCAAGCCCTTGGGCCGTGGCGGGTCGGCCCAAAGCATCTCGGCCTTGGGCCGAGCCCGACCACAAATGGGCTAGGTATACCCGAGCCGGCCACCATGGACTCGGCCACTGCCAAGCCGGCCCATGGTGGACTCGGCTAGGCTGAGTCTGGCACGTGCCGAGCTCGACCATGCCGAGTCGGCCCGCCTTGGACCCGGTCCGGGGGGACGCGGTCAAAGCGAGCCGATCCAACTAACCCCGATCCTAGGGTGCGGTTGGGGGGTTTTGAGCTGATATAAAAAGACTCCTTTTATCCTAAACAGGGACACACAACACAACATACTTTTGAATTGCCATCTTCTAGCATTATTGTCTTGATCAAGTCTTGTAATAGCTTATTAGCGGCAATTAATACAATATACGGTCCCTGCGACCTTATTATATCTCTGCGTTATATTATTTTATTCCGTACGTATTCTTATCCGGGTTTAATAATCCAGACCACCCCGGGGGAATTAAATCCATCATATATATTGAAGAAACACAATCTATTTGTTCCACAATCATTTTGACGTTACTGCATTTTTGTTACTTTAATTTTTTACACAAGGTTGAGTGTATTATTGGAATATCTTGAATGCATTATCAATTATCCACCAATGCACAAT
>VALG01010758.1:0-29671 GCA_009835305.1 Ipomoea purpurea
ATATACGCCCTCTCAATTGTTGGAGGGTATCTCTCCGGTGTGTAGTGCAATTCCTTCCATGTTTTCTAGCTTTGGGTTCCTCTGTGATAATCGTCGAGACTCTACCAGTTTGATTTAACGGGGGAAGAATGAAGGTGGTTTGCGAGCGCTAAAGAAAATTAGGGGGGCATGGAAAACGTGAGAGAAAGAGTAAACGACATTTTTACGCCTCCACTGGATGGCTAAAAAGATTAAAACCCCATTTAGAAACTATTCAAGCGTTTCTAGTTGTGCCACAACTTTTGTGTGCACCATTATCCCTCAGGTATTTCAGCCAGTTGACCGCATTAACGTTATCTATGTTCCTACGCTCCTGTGTTGTTCCAAACAATGGGGTTAGGAGCAAATGCATCTTCTATTGTCTACTCTTATCACTGGATCAGTTACAATTCCACTTTCCACCGTTGTAGCAATCTTTGGTGCTGATTATTTTGGGAGTAAGAGTTTTACTTGATTGAAGGTGCCATTCAAATGCTTGTAGCCCGGGTGTGGTAGGGGGGAATTCTGGTAAGCATATCTCAATAGCTACAAAATATGATACCCAAAGTTTGCGGCAGTAATTGTACGTGTTGGTGATGATTTGTGTGTTTGTGATGGGTTTCGCCTGGTCCCTTGGGTCCATGTAGGGTGGTTGATTGCTAGTGAAATATATCCACTGGAGACTAGAACGGCAGGATTTTTCTCCGCGGTTAGCACCAATATGATATTCACTTTTCTTGTGGCGCAAGCTTTTCTTACCATGCTTTGCACAATGAAATCTTGCCATCTTCTTCATGTTTTTGCTATCCTTTCGTTTTGGTTATGGGGTTGTTTGTTGTGTTCTTACTGGCCTGAAAACCAAGGGAATCCCCTTGATGAGATGAATGAAATGAGTGTGGAAGAAACACTGGTTGTGGAAGGAATGCTTTGATGAGACGGAGGATGCCAACACTGATTCAGTTAATTAAGTTTGAAACTCAATATCTCTTTTCATTGTTTTTATAGGAATTTTAATTTTTAGATTTATTGTTGTAAAATTCTTATATTAGGCTTTAATTTTTATTTTACATTTATTACAAACCTCAATTCTAGTTTGTACCTTCTTTTTGATTATTAGAATGAATGAATATACAGTCTAGTTTGGCTTAATTTGTCTCCAGCACTTTTATATTTTGTGATTTTTAATTTATTAATTTTTAAAGGAGGTACATAATAATAATTAATATTAGGATGAGGAAAACAGAAAATTCAAATTACATTATGAAAGATGAGGAAGGAAAGTCACAGACACACAACATACAACAATACAGTTTTTTTAATTTTATGCTGGAATTCAAAGTACTAGATGTCTTGCTTAACAAGTTTAACCAGAGATATCAATGGCCTTCAGCTCTGGTTTCTTCTCCTCAGTTTTTGGGCACGGTGACTGTCAGCACTCCGTTTTCCATGCCGGCTTTCACCTCATCCATCTTCGCATTTTCCGGCAGTCGGAACTCCCGGAAGAACTTCCCAAATGCTTCGCTCAATGCGGTGCCACTTATCATTCTTATCCTCTTTCTCTTTGCTCCTCTCTCCGGTGATCTGAAGAACCCTCCCATCCTCCACCTCCACTTTCACTTCCTCCTTTTTCACCCCGGGAAGATCAGCTTTGAAAATGTGAGCCTCCGGGGTCTCTTTCCAAGTCAATCCTCACGGCAGAGAATGCAGAGGTTTCCCTCGCCGGAGAAGAAGACAAGAGGCCTTCATAGGGATCCCAGAGATCAATAGATAGAGGATCAAAGACGTTGGCTCGCTGTCCACCAAAGGAAGCTAGGAATGAGAGACATTTTATGGGAATTGAATGATTAAGAAAAAGCTCAATTAAACACAAGAAAGCAATCAATCTCAATGGAAACTTTAATTATATTTGAAAAAATAAGTCGTTGATTGATGAAAGAAGATCATAGGAGGGCAGCATACTTATAGTGATACAAGAGGAGTCTGGAATGTGCATGATAAGTGATGGGTACGTGATTAATCAACAATATAATGAAAAGAGGGTTCTGGACCTCTGGTGGTATTCTCATGACAATCAGTTTTTATTTTATTATATTATTAATAAAGGAGAAGTTGGTTTGGATACTTTTTCTATGAGTTTCTACCATCTTCATTACAGTAAATTGTACTATTTCATCAATGCTTTGTAGGTTAGCTTACACTAACTTAAAGAGAGCATTAAGGATCAGAAAACATCTCTAGACTCTAGCAACTTCAAGTAGAAGCAGAGCTTAGAAGTAAAACTACAAAAAGAACTGAAAGTACAAAATCGATAAGAAATAAAACAAACAGATAATTATAAAACTAAGCCGGCAAATTTTAAAATGTGTAACTATACTGTTGACCGCGGTCCAAAAACGGCGATGTTTCTACGTGCGTTGTTACAATTAATGGAGTGCGCATATTTGGAGTATTAGTTACCAACTGAAACTATAGTGTATCTAAATTGACATTGTCTCACGTATTATTTTTATATTATCAAATGAAATTGCAATTAAATTGAAATGAAATTGTAATTGTGTTGAAATGAAACTGCAGTGTATATAAAATAAAATTGAATAATATTTCACATATTTGAGAGTATATTGTGCAATGAAACTGTAATTATATCGAAATGATAATGTAGTTGTGTTTTAATGAAATTTTATAGTGTATATAAAATAAAATTAAATAACATTTTCACATATTTGGGTGTATAAATATCGAATGAAACTGTAGTTATATCGAAATAAAACTGTAGTATATACAAAATGAAACTGAATAACAGAGTTACTTTCTGCGGAACGACACAAAACGGTGCCGTTTCTTTTCATTAAACAAAACGGCAAATTATGCCGTGCATCCGTGTGCACCATGCATGGTGCACACGAATGCAAAAACGACGTCATTTTGACTAAAAACGCGCGTCCCACTTAAAAAAAAATTCAGTTTCGATTCCCAGCAACAACATTATGTTGTTCATTCATTCAAGATTTTTAGTTCATTCATTCTAGATTTTTAGTTATGAAATTATGGATGTGTAGTTATGCAATTTTGGATTTATAGTTATGAAGTAATGAATGTGTAATTATACATGGTGTAGTTATGCAATTCTGGATTTATAGTTATGAAGTTATAGATGTATAACTATGCAATTCTGGATGTATAGTTATGAAATTATGGATGTGTAGTTATGCAATTCTGGATTTATATTTATGGATGTGTAGTTATGCAATTCTGGATGTATAGTTATAAAGTTATAGATGTGCAGTTATGCATGCAATTCTGGATTTATAGTTATGGAGTTATAGATTTATAGTTATGAAATTATGAATGTGTGTAGTTATGCAATTCTGGATGTATAGTTATGAAATTATGATTTTTATTTTTTTAAGTCGACGTCAAAACGATGTCGTTTTTGCATCCGTGTGCACCATGCATGGTGCACACGAATGCACAGCATAACGTTCCAAACAAAACGACGTTTAGAACTCGGTCCATAATGAATTATGGACCGCGGTCCACGATATAATTTGTCTAAATAATGTCGTTTTGTCTTGTTTTAACTTTTAACTAATTTGATGGGTCGGTTGAGTGGGCTTGACCCATAACGTATGTTTTTTTGGTACTGTATTGGGCTCGGTACAAGGGTCATACATTCTCACTATTTTTTTTTGGAAATTTGATCCCTATAAGTTAATTTAAATAAATTTAGCTCTTTAATTATTCATATGAACAAATTACATTTTTTGTCCTGTAATTATTAGGGTACTGATAATTTGAGTACGTGACTTTCAAAACTCTCAAATTTTAAACCTTTTAACTACGCAATTATTATCAGATTTGGTCCTACCGACCAAATTGCGGCCAATTTTGACCGAAAAAAATGTAATCTTTTTAAAATTTATTTATTTATAAGGACAAAATGGTCCATTTTAATCCGTCATTTCTTCTTCAATTCTGGGTGCGTCTGCGGAAAAAGCAAAATCCCCGGAAAAGTAAAACCCAGACATCGCGGAACCGGATAGTTGGTATATCACTTAGCCGGTAATTTCGCCGAGTGATCAAAATTGACAAAAATTGCATACTCAAAGTACTAAATGACACTTTTGAAAGTCAAGTTGCTAAAATTAAACGAAAAATTCCTTATAGTGCAATATGACCAAATTTGAAATTTTTTCTACTATTAATTTTGTCTAGACTTTTTCAACAATGGTCATTGCAATCACCACACAATTAAAAATAAATAAGTAGTATAGACATGCATTAAAATTATTTAGACAACTAAACTAATCTTCATACAACCTTGTATTAAAGTACTAATATTATCTTCATGCCACATCGATGCCCCGGCTACCAACCGTCGTCCATCGACGGCCACTTTTGGAGCGTATTGTTCACCCACACTGGCAACTATATAGTCAAGGCTTTTTGCGCACCTCCGCAAACAATTGTTTTTTCACCACTTATGGCCGAGGCCCTCGCATGCAAGGAAGTTTATCGTGGTCAAACGCCGAGCGGGAGCATCAATTGAATCTCTACACGGATTGTCAGACACTACCACATATTTGACGTCACTACTATTCAGCCACGATCCTATCTTGGTTACGTCTTGGACGCTGCAGAACCTTTTTAAGTACGTTTGATTATTGTTCGGTTAAAGTTCGTTTCTAGATCGCATAATATTTCTAGCTCCAACATTTAGCCAGCAACAGCTTTACTTATTCAGCACCAATGTACTGGGACCATGTCCCTCCTGACTCTATTATGATTCATCTATAAATACAACCAATTGGTTGAACTTTCAAAAAATATTATCATGATTTTAATGCGACTACTTAGAAACTAGAGCAAAATAAGGGGGCGTTTGGTTTCAGGTTATAATAAATATAACTAAGGGAATGTGACATTCAAAGCTCCACATTCCAGTGCTTTTTTTTTTGGTTCATATTATTCAGGGAAATCTAAACATTACCAGGAATGTCACATCCCAAGGAATGTCACAGTTCCCTCCACATAAGGATCTTTGAAGGGAATGTGATTCCCTTCCAAAAAATCCTAGGTAATGGTGAGATAACCTGGTTTTGTTAGTTTATTTATTTATTATATTATTTATTATTATTATTTTATATTATTATAATATAATATATAATATATTATTAATTATTTTGTATTATATATATTTTTTTTTTTTTTTATGTTATGTTAGCATATAAAATAATTTTGTTTACTCAGTTCAAGATTTTTAGTTAATATTTTAAAATCCATGTAATTATATATGATACCGTTATCTTATTTATTTATTTTAATTTTTAAATTTATTTAAAATATCTGAAAATATGTTAAGGATATTATAGGTGTGTATAAAAGATAACCCTAAAAAACATCATTATATTACATTACCCCCAATTTTAACCAAACACAGGAATCTACATTCCCAGTAATCTAACATTCCCAGCAATCTAACATTCCCTAAGGTAATCTGACATTCCGTGAACCAAAACGACCCCTAAGAACTTCTCAAAATAACTACTATTTAAATAAATGCAATACTCATCTCGCTCTGTCAGGGTTGATATGATGTTCCAGGACTGGGTTCGCTTTGTCATTTTAACTTATTTTGTCTTTTGCGATGATAACACATGGTATGCTCAGTGTTCTTTACTTACTGCACACAAAGCAGCCTCCTTTGAGTTTATTCATTTTTTCCTTCTAAATTTGTCGTGATTCTTGTTGGATCGTCTTTTGAGTCCTTTATTCTTGTCATTTGGTAGACACTTGATTTTAGCATTTCAGCACATGATTTCTTTGCACAGCATTTCCCAACAACAATTTGTCGAGTCTTATTTGATACACATGTCAAACAACTTTGTCATTCATTTGTGACAGAAAGTATTCTCTGGCTGCCATGTTGCCATCTATAAATTGTAGCGGGGTTTACACCCGGTATCTTGACCATGATTGTACTTTGGTTTATGACTGACCTCTCTAGGATCACGAAAATGAAGCACATGTTGAGAGTAGGTTCGGGTGTATTTGAGAACAACACATAGGTTAGTTTTAGATGTCAAATAAAGAGGATGAGCATTCTTTGTGCCCAACGCTTGTAGTTTTTCTCATCTAGGCAGTAATTTTGGATAGATCGAGTATGACAAAGGAGCCATAGAGTCGAGAAGTTGATTGTTGTTGTATGAAATAACGCTTTTAACTGTTGAAAAATATAAGCAATGTCAACGGAGGTTATCCTAACGACATTTATGAAAAGGGAACAAGTAAGGGTGAAAAAAAGTTTGTGCCGTGTTATATAATACTACCTAAAAAGTGTTATTTTGCCCGTTGACGGTGCAATAAAAAATCCTAGCACGCTTCTGATAAGCTACAACAAACTAACTACATTTAGCTTACACCCGCTATAGCACATGTTAACTTGACTTTGGCTCAGAGGATAGGACGAAAGGATTAAAGAGGAGGAAGATATTTTTGGTGTATTTAATGAATGATTGATATTGCTTTATCTACTAGTACATGCTTCACTCCTCAACCACGCGAAGGTTCACATCTAACGCTGTATTACTCTCATTCTTAATGCATAAGATCCACTCATTTGAAATGAAAAAATAATAGCCACAAAGTATTTCAAAAACTTGGACCAAGAGTACTGATGTGAGGACAATAAAATTGGAAATAAAAAAGGATTTGGACCAACTCTTAAGATTTTCCAACAGTAGCTAGCTAGTAGGAGGGAAGTGAGAAAGTCCAATCAGGCAGGGGGAAGATTTTTCCAACAGTAGCTAGCTATATATATATATATATATATATATATATATATATATATATATTTATATATATATATAAGGAAGGTTTCTGTGCGGTTGTGCCGTTGACACACCTTAAGTATTAAAATGACGCACCTTAAACACACAAACAAAGTACCTTAAGAACACAAACCACGCACCTTAAGTACACAAACCACGTACCTTAAGCACACAACAAAGCACCTTAAGAACACAAACCACACACCTAAAGTTTTAAATGGCTCATCTTAAGTTTCACACAACTGACGCACCTTAAGCATACAAATCACGCACCTTAAGAAGGAACATAACACACCTTAAGAAGAAAAATCATGCACCTTAAGTTTCAACAACTACTCACATTAAGCACAAAACTCACACACCTTAAGCACAAAACTCACGCACCTTAATTAAGCACAAAAAAACATTGCACACACCTTAAGAAAGAAAACCACGCATCTTTAAGTTTAAGCAAATACTCACATTAAGCACATAACCCACGCACCTTAAATTTGATCTAGATACAAAAAATTATCAAATTGCGGTGCCACCGCGTTTTTTTTTTTTTTTTTTTTTTAAATAACCAGCATGTTTTATAATCTCTTTATGTTTTAGCAATCCTCAACCGTTGGTCTTGACTTCATATATATTGCTTACAAATGATTCTCAATGTTGTGTGAGACATTTTGAAGTCCAAACTCCAAACACTCACAAAAGGTATTGTAATAATTTATTAATCGACATGAAATGTTGACAAAATGATGACAAATTCAAATAATATGTTAATAGATTTACATGATTATAAAAATTAGCTACAAATTAAAAGTATTATCCCTGATCTCTTTACTAGCTAGTCGAACTTTTCCTCCCCAAATCATCAGTCATCACCAACCCATTAAACTCGATCTTGATAACTTTATAGCTGTTTATCATCAACTTGCATGCACGATCTAACAATCTTATCATAATACTTGTTTAATCCTCACCCTAATATATACGGAGTACTTCTTTATTTTAATCTTGCAGCCGCCCAAAAAGCACATGCATTTTCCCAGCAGCTACTAGAGTTTTTAATTATGCGGCGCCTAGCAAAAGAGAATGTTCGTCTTTGGTTATATATATAATCACACTTGTCTTTGACCACTTGACATTCGAGGGTTCATCCCACTGATGCTCGATCGTGTTGTGCGTGCTACATTCTTGACTTTAAAGTTAATGGGATTCATAGTATATCTCATTAGGTTGTCCCATAGAATTTAAGGACATCATCATCATCATCATCATCATACATTATATTCTTGGTTCATGATGATGATGATGATCATCATACATTCTTGGTTCATGATGATGATCATCATATCATACATTCTTGGTTCTCTGATTACAAAAAGGTATTTTGTTTAGAGGCTATATATCATCTTCTTCAAATTCTTAATGCTAAAGCGTAGAAGTAATTGGAATGAATAAGGTGCCGTGTTTCATAAAAGTGGGGAAATCCCTGCGAAAAAAATGGTACATAATTTAATAAATTAAAGTATGTAGTAGTAGGCTGCTGTCTAATGGGTATTTCATTACCCCCAGCATGCTGCTAAATGCTATGGACTTAGTCAATTAATTGCATATATTGAGGAGAGGAAAATCCTCTTCCTTTTCTTGGGGGGCACTTGTAGTTTTGTCTCTCCACTAACTATGCATTTATTGACCAAATAAGAATTAATTACGTTTTGGTCCTTCAACTATACCATAATTATCAAATTGATCATTGACTATTAATTTTGATCAATTAAATCATTACCTATTGATTTCATAACCAATTTCGTCCTCCGTCAAACTGATCGATAGATGATCAATTTGGTAATTACAGAGGACCAAATTGATTACGAAATTAATAGTTTGAGGATTTAATTGATTAAAATTGATAGTCGATGATCAATTTGATAATTATGGCATAGTAAAGGGACCAAACACTGCTGAAAATTATGAAATTTTTGACTAACTGAAAGTGATTTTAAATCAAGCCGAAAGCAAAAAGTGGTCAGAAATAGCAACAAATGTTTTTTCGGATACCAAAAGTGACCGGAACAAGGCTTTCGACTTGATTATTCATAATTTCCAACCGTGAAAATGGTCATTAATTCACCAAATAATAACTCAAAAAAAAAAAAAGTATAAGCAAATTAAAGTTTTTGTCACCGGCCAATTCCTTATATATGATCTTCATCATGGAATTTTGTTTGACGTTAACATTTGAAATGAATAATTGTTATCGAAAAAAAATACTATATATATATATAAGGAAAAGGATTATTATTGGAGACAATGCATGGGAGGTAAACAATAAATGTTATATTAATATAATCAAGAGTATAATAAGGTTATTTTGATGGATGTATATATAATAACCTGAGTTTATCTTGATTGATATCATCACTTTGTTACAGTATGTGCAAGAGCACGTATTTTGCATGAAATTTCATGCAAATTTACAGGGCTTGAGGGATTTTCCCACTGTACAAGTTCTTTTATTGCCTTATCAATTTCTTTCGTCTCTCTAACTATGCCTCTCATGCAAAACGCCAGGGCACTTAAACTCAGCGCCACTTGGCTGTTCATCATCACCTCATCATCATCATCTTCTTCATCTTTCTGATCAACAAGCTGTCTGAAATCTTCCAGGAAGGATTTCAGTTTGTTCTCAATCTCTTCATCGCTTAATCCCGTTATGTGTTGCTTGTTGGTAATTTTCCCAGTTCTGGGTCGATCGAACTTTTCTTCTTCTCAAATTCCTTGTCAAGAACCGAGACTGATCCCACCAGACTGATGATCCTCCTCAAAGGATTTGATTGAAGGGCTGACATGATCTCTGAAAAGGCTGAGATGATCAGAATCTAGCCTGCTCATCTGGGCAGATTCTTGTTCCAGGAATCTCAGTGCTTGGGCCACAAAGTGTAGATATTCCACAACTTTTGACAAGGACCCCATGAGCTTACCATAACAAGCACTATGGAAAGGAAGAAACCAGAAATTGGGCTCCACCTCAGCTTCCCCAATAAATTTCCCCAGCTGAGTGACACTCGATTTTAAAATTTTCTGGGTCTCCTCCAGCTTGGACTGATTATTGCTTGAATAATCTATTGAAATGATGCACTGGTTCAAGAGTTGCAGGCTTTTGGAAAGCTGGATTTTCGCCAGGGATGAAGCTCTTGTCGGCCGGAAAAGAAGCTCACCGTAATGGAACACGCCAGTCCTATAAAGGTCTCCATGATTCTGACCATGGCGAATTCCCTTGGCGGCCCAAACCCTTCTCTACCCAGAATTAGCACCGCCTATACAGGCGGAGATCCCTCCGGCCGGACCGTACATCCGGCCTCCGCCGCAGAAAACTGCAGACTATGAACCAAGGAATGAGAGAAATGAACCGGAGCTCCTCGTATTTCGCGAAAACGAAACACCCCAACACTCCATAGATCGATCCTAGTACTGTCCCTGAGCCTTAACGTTGGCAATTCTGAAAGTAGCTTCTCTCGCGGAGACATAGCTTATGGCAACCGTCAGCCCTGCCCAGAACCCATCTGGCTTGCTGTAAATCGACCCAAAAAACACGGCAAGCCCAAGTGCGAGTGCGTATTTTAAGGATGCCACAAACCTTTTATTGTTCATCTGACCGGCCAAGTTACTGTAAATCCTATCCAAGAACCGCTCTTCTTGTTCCTTCGACCCATCCTTATCTTTAAGAGGTGAAGATGAGGGCTTGATCAAGAGAAGTTTCAGGGAAAACAAGAAGAAGAAGGAGGACAGATCTTGTAGGGTGACGGGTTGAAGTTTTTGATGAAGAAACTTCACCGCATTTTGCGCGTTTGATTCAGGGACAGTGGCTAAGTCAAACAGCCTTCCTTTGACTTGCTTTGAAATGTGGCCTGTAAGAGAATCCAGGCTGTCTTTCACCTCTGATGAGCTTAAGAGCACTGTTACTGGGAATTGTGGAGGATTATTATCAACTAAACTCATTTCCATCCCCCTTAATGGTGGTTCGTATTCTTGCAGCCTCTCCCCGGGGTTCTTGCAATACGGTCGGAAGAACTTGATCGGATACCGTTCCCACTGCATGCTTTCCTGGAATTTAATGTAAGGTTACAAGGTCAATCCCAAATTTATTTACTTGTCGTACCATAAAAAAAAAAAAACAGGTGTTATATTATATTAATTGCTTACTTGCTTGGATTTGATATTCTGCAAAAATTTAGCTCCGCTAGCATTTAAGGACTTGGCTTGAGAAACCAACGATAGTGCAGACGCGTTATCTTCTGCAGAAAATGCTTTCACCAGAAGGTTTAATCTCTGAGAAACATTCTCGGCGAAGAGTTGGCAGTTGTGTTTCACCTGAAACAAAATCATCAAATCCACATGTTTCAGAATTGATTGTGTTTCATACGACGCATGTACGTAATTACGTGCTGGTTTCATGTTGGGCAACTCCTTGCCAAATTAGTCATTAACTTAATAACCACAAAGATTAATTACAAGTTGACAACTCCCACCAAAGAAATATGTGATGTTTTTGGTTTGAGCTGGTTTACGAGTACACATATATACTCGGGTATACTGGTTGCCAAATTAATCATTAACTTAGTAATCAAAAAGTTTAACTCCAACCAGAGAAGTCTGTGACGTTTTTGGTTTGAGCTGGTTTATTAGTACACACCCTCCCTGGGGTATGCTGGTTGCCAAATTAGTCATTAACTTAATAAAAAAAAAATTTGACTCCAACCAAAAAAGTTTGTGACGTTTTTGGTTTGAGCTGGTTTACTAGTACACACCCTTGGGTATGCTGGTTTTGTGATTTTAGTTAATATTTTTTTTTTTTATAGATTATGTAATGGGAGGAGAAGAAGGGGTTGTCACCTTAGAAGAAGCTAGGCTAGGGTAAGGAAGCAGCAAAGCCAGGACACAAGCTGCGACGGCAATGGCGGTGCTGGCGGCGACGCGGAGTGGGTGCATGATGGGCTGAGTCTGGGGGCCGGCTAAAGCGTAGACGAGAACCGTCTGGCCGAGCGCGATGCGCTTGGCTACGACGTGGGTGTTTTGGGGCAGCACGACAATGAAGGCGGTGATAGCCACGGCGGCCGCGGCGGTGCCGGTGGTGAGGTGGGCGGGGCCAATCAACCACAGGCTCAGAATAGCGGGCACACCCTAGGCAGGTGGCGTAGACAGCGTACCAGCAGCCACGCAAGGCGTCGCCCAAGGTGGTGTCCGTCAGAATAAGAATAACGTTGACGTAAGAAAAAGCCGGGAATGCTATTTGGCGCTTCAGCGCCTCCGGGCCGTAAAGGGTGGCGACACCACTAATAGAGCAAGCCAAGGCGGTCCTGAAGGCGGAGGCGAGGGAGCTACGCCACAAATCAGGAAGCGGAGCCATTAGAATTATTTTAATTTTCTTGAAAGCTCGAAAATGGAGAAAATGGTTACAGAAATATGGTAGGGGCAAGAGGTGTTTAAGTAGAGGAAAAAGATTTGTGGGACAGCACGTGGGGAGAGGTTTATTTTAGGTGGGGATAGCGGCGAGTGGATGCAACGCCATCCAAGAACTTTCTATACAGAATGGGGGCTTTAGTTTAGTCACAATTTTTTTCGGTACAACGGAAAACTTTAGTTTTATGTCACATTATTATTAATTATAATTAGGATAAATTAAAATATTGTATCATTTTTTCCTGGATTCTTAAATGTTAATTATATCCCAAGCATATACGTACCAACCTAGTCCTTATTCTTGCGGCGGTAATTAGTGTATATACAGATTTTTTTTTCAATATTATATATTTGTACTTAACTTATTATGTGGCTCTAATTTATTTAACAATTCTTAATTTATTAACAGAAGACACATAATATATTAACTATGAATACATAATATTTGGAGTTGAGTCTAGAATATAAAGTGGATCATGGTCTACGAACTGGACCTAGGACACATGGCCAAACAATATCACCATACATCAGACTAATTTATTGTTCATTTTTAAAGATTAAAAATGGTGTTGTTTCTTAAGTATTAAGTATATACTCTATTTATTCCCCCTCTCTCTCACTCTTTTTTTAGTTAATTTCTTTTCATTTTAGCATAATTGCATAAAACATCCAACTCGGTCAAGTAATAGTCGTTTGATCAAATGAGTAAGCATATGGGAATGATATATATACTCCGTAATATATATATAACTACATACTGTGTTACAATTGAAGGTATATGTCTCACTTAATTATTCTTGAAAAAAAAAGTCAAATAGACCCTTAAACTTTATGCAAAAATTGTAATAATTAGTACCACCCTTAAAATTTAAAAATGCAATTAAAAATTTGAACTTGTTATTTTAGTGCGGTCAAACTCAATAGCCAGTTATTCACTTGGAATATAATAACATGTCATTAATAATTCTGGCGACATTTCCGATAATAATTTTGGTGATAACAAATATTTTTTTAAAAAAAATCAGGTGGCCTAATCGAAAAAGGCAACAGCCAGTCGTATTCTCTCCGTGAGAAGGCGACTGACTGGATGCCTTCTCCACTTGAGAAGGCGACCGATCCAGCATCGATCTCCTCCAGTGGAAAAGGTCACTGGAAAGTTGCTTTAATAGATTTTTAATGGTGGTTGCGACGGTCAACATTGATAATATTACCAGTAACATGTTGGTTACCGGTTAATCAAACTTATTTGACTCATTTTAACTAGTTTGAATGTTTAATTACACTTTTTGCATAAAGTTCAAGGATTTATTTGACCATTTTCTTTTTATTCTTTAAAGAATTACATAATTTTTGTATATCGAGTCTCTCTTTTATTTATATATATATATATATATATAATATATATATATATATATACTATATATATATATATATAATATATTATATATATATGAGCAAGATCAAATAAGAACATGGTTATCCTATAAAAAGTGAGGACTGATTTCAACCGGTGTATGTGGGTTCATCAAATTGAGGGTAATTGGAGGTGTTATAGTAAAAAACATACATGATCAATTTTATAATTATTGAAAATTTTTAGAGCAAAGTTATTGCAAACTTAAAAGTTTAGTCATTTTAAGATCTTAGCTTTTGATTTATTAATATGGAGGGTGTAGATTTGTCTACACTTTTTATAAGAGAATATGTTCTTACTTGAACCCTATAGTGGAATGTAAGAATTGGATATTTTTAATCAAGCAAATAAAGAGAAATTAAAAATTAAAAAAAATTAAAAAAAAAAAAAAAACAGATCAAAATAAAAGTATGAATCATGACCCTCATGACTAATTAAAGCAAATGAAATTCAAACATCGTATACACACATGCGACCTAATGACGGAAATGCTGGAAGAAAGTATTCTATAAATGATGATCATATCCTTCATTTTTCTTTTTCTTTTCCATTTATGTAATCACATTTTTTTTTTTTTTAAAATAAAAAGTTTTGTCTCTCGCTTTAGTCTCTGCTATAGCTCCTAATCCTAGCAAATTCTTATGTACGGGTATAAACCTGCATCAAAATATACACAAGTTTTAAGTACTATTGACTCTGTTACAAGTTACATATTAATTTACATACATATAGTTATAATCTTGCATTAGTTGACGTACATGAGATTTGTATGTATTATCTAGCACTAAGCAGATGATTAATTTAACTATTTTTACTGTACTTGAAAATAATTAAAATAATGGGAGACATGAAAGAGCTTGTGGATGATATATTGTAAGAGGTAAAGTTAAGTGGTGAATGGCGTGATGAAGTTGGAGGGTTACGTAACTTGAAAGTGGTACTTGCGTGCATGTGAACAAACTAGTGCAAATATATATATATATTATATATAATATAAATGACTATTATACTATATATCATATATATATGATAATAAATAATATATACGGCGAATCAGGTGCAGGGCGTCGTCCTAGGTCGGGCGGGCGGTCACAGATAGTGCAACAAAATATACACCATTAACGTTAGGGAAATACAGCACACAAAAGCAGAGTAAATAGACCTGCATCACCAAACACAGCACCATTAGGTGATAGTAAAAACACCATACACTGTTCGTAAAATACACCATTGGGTGGGGTGGTGATATTTTTTTGAGTTGTGGTGTATTTTGTGAGTTTGGGTGTATTTTGTGATGTTTTATTACATTTCATTGGGGGTGTTTTTTATTACACGATTGGTGCATGTATGATACATTGTTGGATGGTATCTTAACCCCCGCCGCACGCCCCCGCAGCGGAAAGTCTGCCGAACGGGAACTTTATTCATATAATATTATATATACTATAGTATATATATATATATAAGGTGATAATTAGAGTGAATAATGATTCACCTGCACAAGAATTCACTAAACACAGTTAAATTCACTACCCCACTATTCCTGTTCTTTTATGCTTAGTGGTGTGATTGATGATATTATGGAATGGTAGGATCTGATCTGATGACCATCGTTATTTAACTGTGGACATATACACTTAAAAAGAAAAGTGGTGTGCATGTAATCCAAAAAAAATCATATGGATTAAAAAATAAAAAGAAAAGATAAATATGAGGTTAAATAGTGCAAATTGATCTCTTAAATTGAGAGTTCCATTAGACCTTCTTAAACTCACAAAAAAGTGCAAGGGGTGAGAAGGAAGCATGGAGTGAAATGTGGGGGGTAGACAACACAAGTTTCAAACCACCCAAACTACAGATGCATACTTGTGTGAACAAGGTAGGACTTCTATTTACGTCTCTGGGACGCGACAATTATGGTGGGGAAGTGTATCAAGCAGTTGAAGCAGTGATACCGTACATTTGTCACAATGTTGGAAAGCCATCTACAGCTATATAAAGGCATTAAAATCATCCCGTATCACTTATCCCTTGTCCAGCGATATGCATGTTTAACTTCAACCCATACATCAGGGTATTATTCTTAATCTCCATGTCCTTTGGCTATTATTTGAGATCGTCATTTTGGGCGAGTATTATCAGCCTTTTGCAACGTGACAATGGGCCTAAGATTTCTAAATTGGGTCATGTGTATTAGAATTATTCAAATCAATTGTTCCCAAAAATTGAATCTCCCAACCCTGATGGTCTCCTGCACCTCAACTCAATCGAACATGATAAAGGATGTAAATTCATGGTAACCTTTAACCTGAACACAGTCAGAGAGTAGACTTTACTTAATGCACACAGCCTTCACTTTGAGTATCTACCATATTTATAATACGTGAGTGATGGTATAATTTAGAGAGCGACATAGCTGATGAGATTATATGAAGTCCTTATGACTTTAACATCCCCTATACATAGATTTAAATATCATATCATTAAAAAATAGATGTTTTAAATATGTTTCTACAATGCCGTTACGGTTATTAACTTATTATGCGTGCTACATATGTTAGGTGAATTGATTAGACATTTACATCACCAAAGTACTCCCTAATAAAATTTTAAATGTTTTTTTTAAATAAATGTTTCTACACTGAGACTTCGAACTCAAACCTTTCAAATGAAAATCCAACTCGGGTACCATTAGACCACATAGCTTGGTAAAATGTTATTTATAAAAAGCCATTTAATGATACTTGCATAATTATTTTAAATTTGAGCGTATTTTACCATTTTATTATATATAAACTAGTTAATTTTTATTATTTTAAATTTATTTAGTTAATAATTACTAATATTATTATATTAGAAAGAATACATCTGGAAATTGAATCTGGATGCTATCACAAGTTTTTATGTAAAATCTATATATATATCTATTGGTTCCACAAAAAAGAAAAAAAAAAAAAAATCTTATTAACAATATTTTGAAAAACCAAAATTTACATAATTTATTGTAACGCAACATTGCTTATTCTTAATTAAACAATGATTGTTAAATTTCAGTTATTATAAAGAACATTAGAAATGTGGGAGATAATGAAGTCATTTTGTCACACCTTGGTTGAACTCGTCATACATGATTTTCTAGTGTGATTTATTCTTTCCCGTGCGATTTGTGAGCTATTACACAAAAATATGATTTACCCAGTAAAACTCTCGAATGTGCATGCCGGGGGGTTTCCTTCAGTAAATAAAAAAAAAAAAATACAAAAGACAAAGAAAAGTAGTAATAATGTTTGAAATAAGTTTTAAACTATCCCATTATAAAAATAAGATCTAGCTTTGTGAAAAAATTGAAGCACTTTTATAATCATAATGTGTAGTAAAACGAATTGAACGCAGCTACGCAAGTCCAAGCACACGTTAAGACAAAATGCTGATTTATGTAAAGTAGAAAGTGATTGACATGAGACTATGAGAGAATTTAGCATATAATAAATAAATAAAAAAAGATTTAAATATAGATATATATCGTGGATTACTCCTAGATTTCCACTACAAAAAAAAATGCGTTTGTTAATAGGAATGATAGGTTTGGGTTGGTTGTTGATCTTTGGAGGGGAGAAAGGGTCAAGTGGACTGGCTAAAAAGCTCCATGACAAAAATTTATATAATTATTTGAACAACTTCATTAAACAGAAAGTTGCTCATCGTATGCTTCTCATTGGGCTATTATTGGTTTATTTCATAGAAAAATTAAATAATAATTGACAATTTCTTTATTTATAGTGTTTCTTAAATAGTCAAAACAATTCAATTCTTCTGTCTTTGTTTCATGGTGAGCTATGTAGTCAAGTGCTCTATTGCTTATGCAAGCAAGGGGCTCAACTTCATGGAAGTTAGTGGCGGAACATACTTTGCTACAGGTTAATATGTGTACATAGAAATTTTGTGCAATCCATTTTAAATTATTAATTTTTGCTTTATTATTAAGCCATAATATTTAAATATATTAATGATAGTTTTAAGTTGATTTTTTTTTAAAAATAAATAAAGAATCGATTGATAACTAAATTGATAGAATAAAATAAATATATAGCTCAATAATCATTTGGGGGAGACATATATTGGTGTAATAAGACACAACATTTGTTGTAATGGCGTTGGCATTGTCAAATAATAGCATAACAAAATCGTTGATGTGTGCACGTTGGAGGTACAGTTCAAAAATCCTTTTTTTTTTTTTTTTTTTTTTTTTTTTAATTATAGTGTATGTAATTCTTTTATGGTTATTCGTGTACTGATTACCTTCACCTTAACGTTAGTTAAAAAATATAATTCTAAAAATGTAACACAATCTGAGTCACGTAGCAATGATCCCTGCAATTAATCCTGTTTAAAACCACTATGTTTCCCCTCAATTAGGCCCTAGGCTTAAGAAACCCACACACAATATCCTTCGAAAAGTAACATTATACTTTTTTGTTCTAAATTATTCGTGCTATAAAAAATCTCTTGCGTATGAAAAACAATATGATCAGCATTTTGTCTTTTTTAATTATACGGATTCGTAAACATGAATTGTAGATACGATCGGGTTTAAGACACCCACCTAATTAATAGAGTTTACTCAAAATATGTACATTGTGATCTAGACAAAAAATTAAGATTTAATTTTATTATCATATTAGAATAAAGGTTAACTTTACAATGTATAAAGGAAAATAGCATTAAAAAATATTAAGGATCGGAAGAAGGAAAAATAACAATTAACCTTCCCAAATTGGTATCCCCACCTAATAAATATGAAAAAGACCAATTACTACCAGGCAATGAATTAAATTTTACCATTTAATACGCAAATATAAGGATAAGAAAATGTTTGTATTTGCGATAAATTGAAATTGCTTTAATGTTTTTCATAAATAAAAGTAAATTATGTTGTTCAAGAAATATATGGATGTAATTTTTTTTTACGAACCCAAATTAACACGACCAAGTGGACTAGTATTCCCCACCTCCAACGCCGTACTCCGTCAACACCGATTATAACACTTCTGGCGTACAAGACGCCTCAACCAACCATAGTGTAGGTGTAAAGAAATCAGAACTCGCCACCATGCCGTTGTAAGTCATCTATTAGACAATGTCTTGAACAAATTATGGGATGCATTTGTTAAAGAAGCAAGGGCTATTTAGTTCTCTCTCTCTGAAAATATATATGTATATATATATTATACCTCATTTAATTAGATTATATTAATTAATATCTATAAATAAGTTAAATCATATATGTATAGTAATACATATATTATTTATGTATATATACCATATATTGGGTCTTAGTTTAATTTATATACTCCACCAGTCCCATTTTATATGTGGGATTAAGTTAAACAAGAGTTTGAATTGAAGTATTTACAATTTAAGTTTAATAAAATATTCAAGTTTAGAATTAGTAAGTAAATTTATATAGTTAGAAACTATATAGGTTACAAGTACTATACCATAAAAAAAATCAATTTAAAAATAATAAAAATGCTAAAGGAAAAGAAGAGAAAAGAGTTTTTTGACCTGAATAATAAGTAGAGACATAAAAAATGAGAAAATGGAGTATAAAATTATTTTTGTAAATATAAATTATTAAAGTACATTATCATAAACAAAAATAATATAAATTCTATTCTCTATATTATAAATATGATAATAAATTTATTCAAAGATAAATATATAATTTGAACAAATTAATTATTTTATTTAATAAATTTAATATTAGGCCATGAATTCGCAAACATCGGGCGTATAAAATACTTGTGTGTTGTAGTGTTTAGATTATATGAAATATTTAGTTCGCTATTGATTATGGATATTTAATTAATTATGAGAAGTTGAAAATCGTTATATGTTATATAAGAAAATTTATGATGAAATGATATGTTGAGGCTTTTAACTTGTAAGATATATAAATAGTGATTGTATTGAACAGTTAGCACTAAAATTTAAAAAAAATTAAAAAAAATTAAAAAAAAAAAAAAAAAACGAAAGAAATAAAATAGCTTTGGGGGTTGGGGTAACCAAATAATTTTGAAAATTTAAGGGAACCAGGGGGGCAAAATTTGCTGAAAGGCGTTTAAAGCACCACTTAATTTTTTTTGAAAAAAATGTCCTTTTGCCTTTTAAAACCGGGTTTTTTTTTAAATTTTATATTTTGGCAAAATTTGGTCCCAATTTAGTTGGGCAAAGAAAAAAAAAAATTGGATGGTTGGGGGAAATGCCCAACTAAACATCCCCTTTTTTTTTCCCCAATTTTTTTTTCGCCCATTTTTTAAAAATTCTTTTTTTATTCTTTTCTCAAACCCACTAACCAACTTAAAAAAAAGGAATTAAACATATTTAATTTAAAATTAACCCCGGGGGTTCCAAAACACAAAATGAAAACCGACTCCCAAAACGATTTCCCCTGATCGGGGTTAACAAAATAGAAAAAATTCGAGGTTTTAATTTAAATTTTGGAAAATTTTTTGGGTTTTAAAAGAAATTAACTAAAAATTCTTAAATAATTTTAAAGTGTCCCCCCCCCCCCCCTTTTTTTAAATAATAAGGGAAAAAAAAGTGGTTTAAAAAAAATTATTTTTTTTTTTTTTTTTTTGGTGAAAAAAAATTTTTTTAAATTATTTTTACCCATTTTTTAAAAATGTAAAAAAGTTTTAACATTTTTTCCCTACTGAGGTAAAAAATGTTTTTTGACAAGTGGTTTTTTAATTTTACTCCAAAAAAATTAAGAAAAGAAAATTGTAAAACGGAGTAAAAAAAAATACTTTTTTTACTTTTTGATTTTTACCCCCCAAAATTTTAAAATTTGGAGTTGGTAAACCCTAAAAACAAAAAAAAAAAAAACCATTTTTATTTTTTTTTTGGATTTTGGGTTTTTTTTTTTTTTTTTTTATTTTTTATTTTATTTTTAAATTTTTTTTTATTTAAAAATAAGGGTTTTAAGTGGAAAACCGAAAGCCTTTAATTTCAAATGAACCAAACCCCCAAATTAAATAAGAAGCCAATGCCCTAGTAAGAAAATTTTTTAAAAGAAAGGGAAAAAAAATTAGGAAAAAAAGGGGGGTAAAAACGCATTTCCCTTGTTTAATTGTTTTTAAATAATTGTAAAAAACTTCTCAAAAAAACCGCTAATAAATTGTGGTAATTAAAAATTGTCCCCCTTTTGAAAAAAACTACTGGTACGTTTTGTTTTTTAAGGTTGGGCCCCTCTTTAACCAATTTAAAAGAAAAAAAAAAAACAAATTGTTTTTTTTTTTTTGTTTTCAAAGAAACCTTTTTTTCAAAAAAATGGTACCCCCCCCCCTTTTGATTAAAAAAAAAAAAAGTTGTAAAATTTAAATTTACTAAAATTATTTTAATAAAATTAAGTCCCCCCCAAACTTGTTTTGGGGGTGAAAAAACCTAAAAGGTTTAAAAAAAGAAAACTAGGAAATTTCCCCTCACATTAAAAATTCCAATCAACCCCCATTCAAAAATAATTGGGCCCATACTTTTTTTTGGAACTACCCACCATAAAGAAAAATTTTTTTTTTTTCCAAGTTAAAGACCTTTTATTAAATTAACCAAAAAATTTAAAAATCTTTTTTTTTTAAAATTTGGAGCCCTGGGTCAACTTTAATGAACACTTTTTAGTATAATTTTTTTTGGGTTTTTGAATCCCTTTTTTTTTCTTGGATTAAGAATCAAACAAATTAAAATTTTTTTTTTAACTTCAAAATGTTTAAAATTATTTTTTTAAACTTATTTTTAAATTTTAGGATTTAGCCCGAACCTTTTTTTCAAAAAACCTCCCTTTTTTTTTTTTAAAAATAATCAAAATTTTTTAACCCGCAAAAAATAAATTTTTTTAAAAAAAAAAAAAATTCCGGTTTTTTTTCCAAAAAAAAATTTTCCGAAAAAAGGGTCAGCAAAATGCAAAAACAAAAAAATAAAGAAAATTTTAAAATACTTTTATTTTTGGGAAACTTTTTTAAGTTGGTTCCATAAAAATGACTTTTTAAGTTTTTTTTTTTTTTTTAAATTTATTATTTTTTTTTTGAAAATGAAATAAATTTTAAAAAAACCTCCCATTCACAAAATTTAAGCCCCCTCCCTTAAACTTTTTTTTCCCCACCAAAACCTTAAAAAATTTCCATTCTTTTTTCTTTTGGTTTTTTTTCATTTACCTTTTTCCCCTTTTCCCCCTGGTTTTTCTTAACAATTTTTACTAAAACATGAAAAAATTCTTTTTTTTTTTTTTTAATTTGTTTTTTTTCCCAAATACAAACACATGAAAATTTTTTCCTTTTTTTTTTCAGATTCAATAGATTTTTTTTGAGCCCAAAAAAATGAATTTTTTTGTAAGCGTTACCAAATTTTTTTTTTTTTTTTTTTTTTTTTTTAGTAAATAAAAATTTTGGACAAAACTTATTTTTATAAAAAAATAGCAAAAATCCATGGTTAATTTTTTGGGTTTTTTTTTTGAAAAGGAAATGTTGGGAAAAAAAAAAGTAAATTAAAGGGAAAAACGAATGTTAAATTTTGGGGTGGAAAAAGAATAAAGGGTCGAATTTTAAAAGTAAAGGAAAATTTCCCCAAATTTTAAACCAATTGTTTCTTTTTTTTTGGTTTGGGGGAAAGGAAAATAGGAAATTATTGGAAGAAATGAGAAAAAGGAGAAAGTTTTTGGTAAAAATAAAGACCGAAAAAAAAAAATTGTCCCCCCTTTGGGGTGGTTTAAAATAATTTAAATGCTTAAAAATTATAAATAACAGGGGTTTTAAAAAAATTTTTTTTTTCCCATTTTTTTCCCCCCCTCCCTTTTTCGCCTTTTTTCCCTTTTTTTTCCCCCATTGAAAATTTTGCAAAAAAAAATCCCAAATTATAGGGGGGAGGGGGGGGGGGGGGGGGGGGGGGGTTTTTTTTTTTTAAAATGAAAATCCAAAATTTTTTTTAAAAAAAAAGGGGAGGGAAAATGGGTGGAAAAAATTTGGCCAAAAATTTCCCTTTTCCAACCCCAAAAAACCCACTTGTAAAAAATTTCGGGTTGGCCCCCAAGAAGAATTAAAGGTATTGGGTTAATTTTGAAATTTGCAACTAATTTTTCCTTTTTTTTAACTAAACAACGCCCGTAAAATTAAACATTGAACCGGTTTTTTTTTTTGGTTTTTTTTTTTTTTAGGAGGCTTTTGAGGGGGAAAGGGAATTTTTAAGGGGGAAAGGGAAAAATGAAAATTTTTGCCAAAATTCCCGGTGAGTAAAAGAAAAAATTAAAAAAAGGTGGTGAAATAAACTAAGAAAATTAAACAAAATTTACAAAAGTTTTTGGGTTTTTGTTATAAAATGGAGGAAAAAAATAATTATTCGGAATTTGAGGAAGGAAAAAAGGAAAAGGTGGTTAAAATTAAAGGACCTAAAAATGGTTTTCCCTTTGGGGTTAAAAATAATAATAAAATTAATAAAATAAAATAATAAAATAAAATTAATAATATAAATAATAATAAATTAAAAAAAAACCAAAGGTTTAAAAAAAACCTTTTTGTAAAAAAAAAAAAAATCTTTTTCTTCAACAAACCACCCAAAATTATACATGAAAAAATTTAAACGAATTTTTCCAGTAAAAAAGAGGAAATTTGTTTAAATTTTCCGTCCAACCAAAACCCCCATTTGGAAAAAATATTTTATTTTAACCCCAAAATGGAAAAATTAAAAAAAAGTAAAAGAAAAAAAAAACCGAAATTTTTTCCAAAAAAAATTAACATTTAATCCCTCCAACCAAAAAAATACCCCAAAAAATTAAAAGTTTTTTTTTTTTCTTTCCAAAAAATCAATTTGAGGAAAATGACCCGGGGGACCTCCCCCTTAGTTCCCCCTTTTTTTTTTTGGAAAAAGAAATTCCTTTTTTTTCTTTTTCCTCCCTTTTTGGAAATTTGGTATTCCCAAATCCGGAAGAAGAATTTTAAAAGTTGGAGGAAAATTAAAAAAAATGGGAGGTTTTAGTTATTTTTGGGTTCAAAGTCCCCCGTAAAGCTTTATCTAAAAATTTTTTTTTTTTTTTTTTTTTAAAACAAAATTATCCCCCATAAGTTATGATTTACTTCACCCTTTTTTTAAAAAATTATTTGTTCCCCTAGAACAAAATATTTTTTTTTGGGTCCCCCCCCCCCCATGGGTTTTTTTTTTTGTTTTTTTAACGTTAAAAGAATTTTTTAAATAAGGGTTTTTTTTTCCCTGCCGGTCCCCCCCTTAATCTTTTTTTTTTTTTTTTTATCTCAATTTTTTTTTTCTCTAAAAATTCCCCCAAAATTTTTTTTTTAAAAAAATAAATTTATTCCCGCTCTTCCAAAAAAAAAATTAATATAAATTTTTTTTAAAAATGCTTTGAAAAAATTTTTTTTTTTTTTTTCATTTTTTTTTTTTTTTTTTTGAAATAAAAGAGCTTAAAGTTTTCCACAATTTAATTTTTATACCCGAATAAAAAAAAAAATTTTAACAATAAGAAAAAATTCATTGGAAATGGAATTAAAAAAACATTTTTCCCCCCCCCCCCCCTTTTAACAAATTCAAAACCAAAAATTGGGGAAAATTTAAAAATTTTTTTTTTTTTTTCGATGCCCTACAAACCGAAACTTTTTTTTTTGGGAAAACTTTTTTTAAATGATTGTGTTTGTTTAAAGGGGATTGAAGCTTTTTTGAAATTTTCCCCGTTTTTTTGGAAAAACCCGTGTAAAACATTCCCTTTTTTTTTTGATAAAATTTTTTTAAAAATGAAATTTTTTTTTTTTAACCTAACCAAACCCCCAAGGTCCCTGACCTTTCTTTTAAAAATTTTTTTCAAGCTTCCTTTTTTCCCCCCCCCTTGTTCCCCAAAATAAAGACCAATTATTCTTTCCCATTAAATCCTGAAACCCTGCAATAATCAAAAAATTTTTTTTTCCAGATCCTTTTTTCCCCTTCCCGGTTGCCCCCCTCCCCGGGAAAATGAAAAGCAAAAACCATAAAACCCTGCATTTAATTCAGAAATAAAATTTTGGGGTTTTCACATTAAAATGAAAAAAGAAAAACTTTCCCCGCCCCAAAAATAAAAAACGAGAAAAGGGAAAAAACTTTCCGTAAAGAACAAACGAGAGGAAAAAAAATATTACCTTCCAGAAAACCGAAAAACCCCCCGGAGAGGGGGTATAAAAATAACCCTTTTTTTTTTAACAAAACCAACCCCAAAAGATGAAAAATTCCAAAATCCTTAAAAACAAACCCAAAAAAAAACAAATCCTAAAAAAAAACAACCCAAAACCCAATTTAAAAAAAATTAAAAATAAGAAATTAAATTTTTTTTTTAATTTAAAAAAGAAAATTAAAAAATTAAAATAAAATAAAATTATATATTTTATTTATTATATTATTATTATATTTAGTTAGTATATATTTATTATTATAATATATATAGTATATATTATTTTGTCGGGGCTAAAAACCGCTTGGAAAAAGGAAAGAAAACCCCCCTTTTTTGGAAACATTCTTGGAGGTTTTTTTGGGGGAAAGAAAAAAATGGTGGCCCGAGGGGAAACCCCGATGGTTTCAAAGAGGGAAAAAAAACGTCCCGGTGAGGGGGCCCCCGGAGGTCGAAAAGGAAAAATACGTGGGCAAAAAAAAGTTGGGAAAAAGCAGAGGCCGAGAGAGGGGTTTTGGGTCCACAGCGAGGGAGAGTGCCCCTTTAAAAAGAAACAAAAAATGCGATTTTTGTTAGACCTAAAAAAAAAATTCGGAGTTAAAGGGGGAAAAAAAAGGGAGGGTGGGGACGGGAAGGGCCCCCGAACGCCCCCCGCCTCCCGCAAAAATTGAGGGCCAAGCATTTTGCAAAAAAAAGCAAAAAAAACCGAACCCCCCCAAATGGGGGAAGGAATTGAGGGGAAAAAACTAAGTTGCAAAAAAAGAGAAAGAAAATAAAATTAATTGTTTTTTTAAGGGGGCACCCCCCCAAAGTCAAAATAAGCCCCTATTTTTTTTTTTTCATTTTCCTTTTTTAAAACCTTTTTTTGTTTTATCCCCATTTGTTTTTTTTTTTTTTTTTTCCCCGAATAACAAAATTGGGAAAAAAAACAAAAACCTTTAAAAAAACAAATCCACGCCCCCCAAACAAATATGGTTCCCCTAAGTTTTTTTAAAAAATTTAAAATGGAAACTTTTTTTTTTTTTTTTTTTTATTTTTTATTTTAATTTTTTTTTGACAAATTTATGTGGGATGAAAATTTAACGTTTTTTATGGGTTTATTTTTGAAATGGGGCCCATATTGTTTTATTTTACATAATTTAAATACATTTTTTTTAATTTAGGTTTGTTTTTAATTTTTTTTTTTTTTAATTATTTAATCATTTTTTTAATATCCCTTAAAAAAAAGCCAATATATTTAAATAAAATAATAATTTTTGGGTGGGTTAAGGTAAGGAAATAAAAGAAACTTTAAAGTTAAATAAACTAAAAAAATTAAAAGAAAAATACAAACCAAGCTTTTAAAATTTAAGGCCCTAAAAAAAAATGAAACTAGAAAACTTATGTTAAAATAATTGCCCCCCCCCCTTAGTGGGGGTTTTTTTACCCCCAACCTTTTAGGGTTTGTTCAATTACACCTTTTAAATTTTTCAATTTTTTTTTTTTTTTTGGTTTAAGGTCCCCCCCCAAATTTTAAATTCCCTTGCGCAGTTTATCATTTTTTTTAAAATTTTTGTTTTTTTTGCTTTTTTTTTTTTGGTTTTTTTTTTAAACCAGTGAAGAAAACGGGATTTCAAAAACCGGAAAGCAAGCGGAAAAAACCGGGGAAGGTTCCCCCCGAAAAAAGGCTTTTTTTTTTTCCCCCGGGTCCCTCCGCCGCGGGGGTCCGACTCCGCCCTTTTTTCTTTTTTTTTGGCGTAGAAACTTTTCTTTTGGAAAAAATTAATTAAAGCCAATTCCCTTTTTCCCCGAATTTGGAAAGATAGAGCCCTGTTTGATTTAGAAAAGGGGAAAATAGGGAGGTTTTTTTTGTTTTAGTTAAAATTAAACTTTAATTACTACCGGTAGTTTGGTTTAGAATATTCGGAATTTTTAGTTTGGAACCCCAATTAAAATTTGGGAATGTTAAAAAAGAATTTTTTGGAAATAAATTAAGTTTTTTTTGGTTTAGTTGATAGTTTTTTTTTTTTTTTTGTTTTACAAATTAAAAAAATAAATTTTTTTTTTTTTTTGAAAAACGTTGAAAAAAATTTTAAAAAAAAAAAATTTTTGGTTTTTTTTTTTTAAAAGATTAAAGGCCTTTTTTTTTTTTTTTTTGTGAATTTAAAAGTCCAAAACCCAAACTTTATAATGAAAAAAATTTTGTTTTTTTTTTAAAAACCAAGTTACCAAACTAAGCTTAAATAATGAGTCAAAATAATTCCCAAAAATAATTGGACTTTTTTTGGGGATTAAAGCCTTAAAAACTATTTTGTTGACCCAAACATTTTAAATCCCCCAAATAAACCTTATTTGGATATCGCGGTAAAGAGGGGTTTAAAAGTCATTTTTTGGAGAAAATGTTTTTGATTTTTAGTACCCCCCCTTATAAAAAAGGAGAGTTTTTGTTTTTTTTTTTTTTGATGTTATTTTTTTTCGGTAAAGATTTTTCGTTTTCTTTTCATCCCCTTTTTTGTAAAAATGTTAGAAAGACTATTTTTTTTTGGTCTTTTACTAAAATAAAAAAATTTTGAACCCGCGCGAAAAAAATGCAACGAAAAAAAATTGAAAAAAATGTTATATAAATTTTAAAAATAAAAAAAAATAAACAAAAAATAAAAATTAATTTTTATTAATTTTTTTTTAATAAATAAAAAAATAATTTTTTTTTTGAAGCTTTCATCGGTCTAAGTAAAAATTAAAATTTTATTTTTATTAGAATTTAATAAAACAAAAAATACAAAAATTTTTAAAAATTAAAAATTTTTTAAAAAAATTTTTTTTTTTTTAAAAAAATGGTTAATAATAAAATCTCTAATTAATGTAACAAATGAAAATCAATAAACTTTTTAAAAAATAGAGAGAAATTTTAACCCAAATAATTACAAATTGATTTTAATTTAATTTTGTTAAAAAAAATCAAAAATCCATAAATTAATAATTTTTTTTTTTTTTCACAAATTAACGAAAAAATTAAACTAAGAAAAAAATTAAATTTACATTTTTAAAGAAAGCAAAAATTTTCAAATTTTGTTGAGTTTTTTAAAATTTTAAAAATAAATTTTTTGTAAAAAATTCAATTTTTTGTTTAAATGGGCGAGGAAAAAAAAAAAATTAAGGCTTTTTTATTTTATAAATTTTTTTTCAAAAAAATGTTTGTGTTTTTTTTTTTTTTTTTTTTAATTTTTTTTAAAAATTTTTTTTTTTTTTTTTTTATAAGTAAAAAAGATTGTTTTGTGGGGGCTTTATTTTTTTAATTTTTTTAATTAAAATAAAGGATTATAAGATAAAAAATTTTTAAACAAATAATTTAAGCCACCAAAAATTTTTTAATATTTGTAAACAATTAACTATTTCCCAAATCAAAAAATAATAGCTTTTTTTTTAAAATTTTAATTAAAAGGTTTTTTTTTTTTAAAGATTTTTGTCGCTTGGCTTTAGAAATTCTCTTTTTAAAAAATTTTTTTCTTCCCCAAAAAGGATTTTTGGAGTTTTTTTTTTCCAGTTGTGGAAAATTATAAGGAAGGTTTTTTTTAAAATTTTTTTAAATTGAAATTGTTGTTTTTTTTTAATTTTCCTTTTGTTTGTTTTTCTCCCTAATTTTCTTTTTGTTTGAATTTGAAGTTTAAATTTTTTTCAAAGGGAAATGTTTTGAAAAATTTGAAATTTTAAATTTAGGAAACCAACCCTTAAAAAAAAGGTTTTTTTTTTGGGTTTTTTTTTTAATTTTTTGAAATTTTTTTTTCCCTTAATTAAATTTTATCTTTTTTTTTTTTTTTAATGAAAAGTTTTTTTTTTTTATGACTTCCGTAAAATGTTGTTTTTCAATAAATTGAAAATTTAAAAAACCCCAATTAAGCTTTGGTAATGTCAATTTCATAGAAATTGTTTGTTTGATTTAAAAAGTGCAAATGAAATTGACAAAATGAAAAGACTTTTAAAAGTTGTTTAAAGTTTTTTTGTTAGCTATCTTTAATTTTTGTTTGAAAAAATTTTTAGGCTTTTAAAAGCTTTTTTATTTTTTATATTTAAAGAAAGGTTTGGTTAAATAAATTTTTTTATTGGGTTTGAATAATTTTTGAAACGAATAAGTTTTTTTTATATATTCGCTTTTCCAAAAATTTTTTTTTTTTAATTTTCAATTTGCAAAAAATTGTTTGGGTTTTTTGGAAAAAATGCCCTTAGGTTTTTTTTTAAAAATCAAAATAAATTTAACGGGAGTCAAAAGTTTAATAAAGTTTTTTTTTATGACCCCCTTTTAAATTTTCCTTAAGAAAATTTAATTTTTTTTAGCCCTTTTAAGTTACTTTTTTTTGAAATTTGCTAAAACTTTTTTTAAAAAAAAATTTTTTAAAAGACAAAATGATTCCCTTTTTTTAACGTCCCAACAAAAATTCTTTTTTTTTTTTTTAACAATTTTTTTCCTTTTTTTCTTGTTGGTCCAAAATTCCAAAATATTCTATGAAAAACTTAATTTGTTTGTTACTTTATTTTTTAATTTTTGTTTTTTTTTTTTTTTGTTTTTTTTTCTTTTTCTTTTCATTTTTGTAAAAAAAAATTTACCTATTTTTTTTTCCTTTCCCACCAAAATTTTTTGGGGGTCCCCTTTTTTTTTTGTTTTTTAAAAATTTTTTTAGGAAAAGAAACTTTTTCCATTGTTTAAGTTTTGTTCCTCCGTGGGGGAATCCCCCAAAACCCCTGAAAACTTTTTTAATTAATTTTTAAAAAATTATAAATTAAAGAAAAAAA